>JAXIVJ010017571.1:0-25736 GCA_036785665.1 Chirona hameri | reverse complement strand
GGCGATCGGAAAACGTTTAAGTTTGGCGGCCAGTATCTCAACCAAATTTGAAGATATTGGGATAAGTCTGAAATGTTTCGGAATCTCCAAACAATCTTCTAATGACATGCAGTATTTATTTTTAAACTTTTACTACACATCATACTTTTCTGGAGCAATTAATTGATGTATGTATGAAGTGAATACATTTCACGATGTCGAAATGTCCGAGACCGGCACAAATTTCCAGTGGTTGCAGAGATTCAGGATATCTTAGAACATGAGCCTACATATGTACAGAACATGTTTAAAAACAGTCAAGATAGGGTGGAGCCGAGTTATGGGCGTTTTTCCTAGCCCAGGTCGCGCTTTCCGGACGGCGCGTGACGGCCCGGGCGAACCGATGCGCGCGGCAATGGGCCCGGCGCTGCGGCGAGGGAGCACGGACGTGCTTGCTGATAGGGGATCATGGATCGTTATAGTGGAATAGCTGTCGCCACATGGCACCTTCTTGTGACACATGACACCTGCTTGTGACACATGACACCTGCTTGTGACACATGACACCTATGACCTAGAGCATTCAAACATCTCGTGACTGCTCTAGAAGGTGAATGACTCTCCGTGCATACACAAATCCAACTAGAAATGTTGCCTACTGTATTACATTATGGAGGCAAAATGCATCTGGTTGACAAGATTTCTACCACCTTTGCCGTCCGTTGCGTTAGTCTACATAATTTGTACTCGTTAAGCGTCATTTCGTGCCTCTGTAATCCGGTCCCGTGCGATTGTTCACGCTCAACACTGCTCATTAAGAAGACACACATGTATTGGTCAGTCTGTGTTTGACATTGTCTGTTAACGTGAGAGCGCGGCTTTGCTGGTTGTCATATGACATTGACCATGAGCTCAAGACGGTGCCAAAGCGACTCAGGGAAGGTCTAGGTCTAAGGTGACGCGTATTGTAAAACACTGCTACACAGCCGTCACTCCTTGGCTGAATCTCAATGTGTCTTGGAAACAAAACTCTGCCCCTCGGTTTATAAAACCAGACGGTATCGGAGCTTTAACATACACTATAACACATGAGACGGTATCGGAGCTAGGCTTTAACATACGCTATAACACATGAACCATGGTGTCATGTGACGACACCTATCCAAACAAGGTATACCAGTAAAACGCCTTTGTGGGCGAGAACCGAGTGGGCGCGCTCTGGTAAAGCTAAAACATGTTTTAAATATGAAACGGTACGGGAGCACACGTGGTAGTAAGTAGTAACACATAGTCCTTTTAGTCCTCCATAAAAATTGTCAGGCCTCCATGCATGCCAACATACAAATTAAGTTTGATTAAATTGTTCATGATCTCCTTTCTCGAAGCTGCCAAAAGGGAGTACATTCTGAGCGCTGCATGCTTCAGCGTGTACAACAATAATGCTCAAATTTATAATGCCATTTTTGATCAAGAATGATTTTTGTTAATTTCGACGTTTGCGTGTGCCACGCGATGTGGTACCACCCATATCAGAACGCACTATACCAAAATCAAAATTGATTTGATGGTCCTATCCAATGGTGAAAACCCGATCTCAATCGGAGCAGTGGTTGCAAAGTTATTAGCTTCCGAAAAGCGTTTGTGTGGCCGGGTCGGGCCGGTTCGGGCCGGGTCAAATGTAAATTTGTCTAGTAAGTTGACGAGAAACCTCACGGGCGCTTCGCGCCCGCTCGGTAATAATACGCTACCAGCAATGAGCAAGCGCTTCCATGCTCCCTCGCCACCGCGCCGGGCCCATTGCCGCGCGCATCGGTTCGCCCGGGCCGTCACGCGCCGTCCGGAAAGCGCGACCTGGGCTAGGAAAAACGCCCATAACTCGGCTCCACCCTATCTTGCCTATCTAGATGTTTTTGAAACATGTTTTTTACATATGTAGTCTCATGTTTTACGGTATCCTGAATCTCTACAACCACTGGGAATTTTTGCCGGACTACGGAAATTTTGACATCGTGAAATTTATTCATTTCATACATGGACAATAAGTTGCTCCTTAAAAGTATGACGTGTCATACAAGTTGAAAAATAAATACTGAATATCATTAGAAGTTTGTTTGAAGATTCTGAAACAATTCAGACTTATCCCAAGATCTTCAAATTTGGTTGAGATACTGCCAGTGGCGTACCCAGGATTCACTCCAGGGGTTAGGGAGGCATTTTTTTTTATCAGGGGCACGAAGTACCCCTACCAAACAAAACTAAACGGATTTGGCCCACTATATTTTTAGAGGGGCATATTTTCAACAATTTTTATCTCAAAAATAAAAAATAAACATAAATTTTTTGTTCGACCAGCGGGCCCCAACATCCACAAAAACTCGCCGTATTTTGGCCAGGCCGGCCAAATTTACGGTGAGTTTTGTGAGAGTACCGTGGGCACAGGCCCTATTTCGTGTACTGATGCACTAGCCAAAGGAACCAGGTCCAGTTGATGCTCCAAAACCTTGTTTGGTCATCCATGAAGCTCCAGATCGGCTTTCCAAGGGCCACGGTCGACCCTCTATTTGCCCCGGTCGACCCTCGAGTGCTCAGCTAACCCTCCAGGATCCCAGGCCGACCCTCCAAATTGGAAGGGCGCCTGTGACCGTGAGCATTATTGTGCTAAAAAAACTGCAACCATATTGAAGGAACTGTGATGTTTTGTTTGTTAGTTAGTTTTTGCTGGCAATAGCCATTTTCGCCAAAACCAGCAATACACCTCCGTTAAGAAGGTGGAAAGCGCGGCGATAAGCGGGGGTGGGGGTGGTACCAGTGGCGCAGCCAGGATTTTTCGACGGGGGGGGGGGGGGGGGGCTAACCGAAGTGGGCCCCTTAGCATTGACTGATGCCCCCCTCAAACAAAATAAAATATTTGTTTAGTTCCACTCCATTTGAGACCACTCCCACTGTATGTGACACTATTCAGGGTTTTATCAGGCCTGAAATGGCCCCTTTCTGAGTCCACGATGGGCCCCTTTCAGACCCGAGATGGGCCCCTCTGAGCCGCGACGGGGTTGCTTTAGCCCCCATAGCACCCCCTGGCTGCGCCACTGGGCGGTACCCTCCCTTTGCCGAGCCCCCGCTGCCAACAGAATGTCAAATCAAATGAAGGGCCATACAACTCTCATCTTCTTGACATGCCAGCCAATGCAAAATAAAAGAGCACAAATAACTTAACTATATTAGACCGAACGTCGATACTCGATGCATCAAGGGATAGACAGAGTCCAAGTTCGTGGTCAAACGCGACGCCAGGCAATGTCTGTGACCAATGCATTACAACAATGTTGACAGAACCCCGAGACTCCGGCCGACCCTCCCGGCAGGAGGGGGTACAGGGGCTATAGCCCCCTCGGGCAATCTGAGCCTGAGGGCAAACAAAATATGTGTAAAAGTGGAATTGAAAATGGGGCCCCATTGAACATAGTGGGCCAAATCCGGGGAGTTTTTACATTTTGGGGTTAGGAGGGGGCCCCTCGGCTGTCATTCGAGGGCCCTGTACCGATTAATTTGCAGTCAATGGGGCAACTGACGGGCACGGGGCCCCTGCCTTGGACCGGGCCCCCTGTGTTCAATACCCCTACCCGGGGATCCTGTGTTCAGTACCACTACCAGGGGGCCCCCTGACCGACAAAGGGGCTTCTGATAGTCCCATGGGCTCCCGAGATGCCGGCAAGAGGAGACCTCTGGCTGTCATTTAGGGGGGGGGGGGCGTGCCTATTCGTTTCCAGCTGATGGGGCCCCCTATCTTGTACCGGGGACCCCGACCCCCTGTCTGGCACCAGAGGCCCCCTGTACTCAGTACCACTACCCATGGGCCCCCTGACCGACATGGGGTTACTCTTTGTCTCAGAGGCCCCTGCGTTGCGCAAGAGGCCCCCTTGTATCCGTCCCTGGGTGCCCCCAGGTGATGATAATTTTAGGCCAAACAATTGTCTAATAAAAAAGTTGAAAATGGGGCCCCCTCAAAACAAACTGGACCAAATCCAGTGAGTGAAAAATTCGGGGTAGGTAGGTTGGGCCCTCGATTTGTAATAGGCCTTTGTCAGGGGCCTGGACAAATTTCCATGGGTCCAGTCGTCGCTCCAGGGGCCCTGGTCGTTCATCCATGAATCCCCAGATGGGCCTTGCAAGGGCCCCGGTCGACCCTCTAGGTGCCCCGGTCGATCCTCGAGGATCCCAGCCGACCTTCCAGGATCGGCTGGGATATAGGCTGGGATGGCCGTATGTGCCTCTTTGGAAATGGGGCCCGTTCGGGCCCTATTTCCAAAGAGGCACATACGGCCAAAGGGGCACGTACGGACCTTTAGGGCCTAAGGGGGTGGGGACAGTTGCCCCGTTTGCCCCCCCCCCCAACTTGTGTACGCCTATGGATACTGGCCGTCAAACTTAAGCGTTTTCCGATCGCCCAGATACCCAAAAAATATCGCAACCACAACGTCATACTTTGGGCCCACGCCAGGAGTTTTTGGACCGCTCAAAACCAGCAGCATACATGGCTTATTATGCTTCGAAGCGTTTTAAAGGGAGATAATCACCTTTTGATTTTGTTAGCACCCATTTTTTTGGCTACCGTTATGGTATTAAAATGATGTGATCTAAATTTAAGAAATAAATTAAATTATTCCCTAATTCAAAGTTGGAAGTTTGGGAAAATTAATGATCGGTATTTTCCCTCCACTATTGGAAAGCGCAACATCTGGGCGCTTTTGCATCAATCTGTTCAACGCTGTTGAATGGGCACTTATAAACAAATCGCCGACGCTAAATAGGTCGCCGTCCGGGGTCAAGCTAAACTGCCGATTTCAATGCACTTTTTTTGCAAATGATTGTTGATTGTTCACAAAAGTTTGGCACATATTCGCAAAAGATAGAGTGCAGGAAACATATGGCATACCTTCATGATAAATAGCAATGCGTAGGGAGGCTAATTTACTGAATTCGTTACCGAGTACTTGCTGGGTACCGACCGATATAAGCGTGGATCGCTTATCGGTAGGAAACTGCCAATATCTTTCGGTAGTAATGTATATATGCAAAATGTGATGAATTTACATCATATTTTGGCCTCGTCTATCGATTGCAGGTGCTAACTCCATTTTTGTGGAAAAGTGTGCTTATCTCCCTTTAATCAAAATGTGTTGGTTTCAAGAGAATGCTTGACAACTCACAATTTGCCATTCTGGCCACATCTGGGACGGAGTTATGACATGGTGTGGCGCGGCGGCCCCTTGTCAGAGACTGTAGTAGGCGGCAGGCGGAGCCAGAGTCAGGTCAGGTCCACCCACTGGTGTTGTATGACGTCACGTGTTATACAAAGAGAAACTTACCTTTTCTCCTCAGATATTCATCTATGGTCCAAACCAAAGTCATATTCGTGTTTTTGAACTCAAAATGCCCCTTACTGCCAACTATCAAGCCATCTGTCAAGGAATTCCCGCTCCGTGTCCCTTCTAAGGGCAACACATCAGCCAATCAGCGATGGGAGACGAGGCGGATACTTGTGGTACGGTATATATTAAACAAAACACACGGTGAACAGTTCCCTTTAACAGAGCTACCAGCGTCTTAGGTTGGCAAGCATAGAACTTAGACATAGAACTTGCTTTTTGTAAGCGCGTTCTAAGGTTGAACGTATGAGCTCTTGTTCGGCATTCCAAGCACAGGATCTCTGCATGCACTTGCACATCTTTTTTTGCGCAACGAGAACTGTCGCGTCTTTGTCCAGGGTGAAGTCGCTCTGTTACTGTTTTGAAAAGCTGACCTGTCTGTATCGTTGTTGTTGCATCATGTTCCATCAGCACTTAAGTATCCGAGGCAAGTCCCTCGGGGCCGGCCGGACCGCGCGCCGCCCACCCCGCGCCCCCGCGCCGCCGCGCCGCCGCGAGCCCGCCTGTGTGCCACGTGACAGAGACACGGTGTAGTGTGAGAGAGTGGGAGAGTGAGAGAGTGAGAAAGTGAGAAAGTGAGAGAGTGAGAGAGTGAGAGAGTGAGAGAGTGAGAGAGTGAGAGAGTGAGAGAGTGAGAGAGTGAGAGAGTGAGAGAGTGAGAAAGTGAGAAAGTGAGAGAGTGAGAGAGTGAGAGAACTGCGGGCAGAGGGCTGGCCGACGACCGCCCGCCGCGAGACCACCTGTCCGCGTTGGACACCATCACTCAGTGCTGTGCCGCGTGGAGAAGACCCGGTTTGTGTGCGTGCGTGTGTGCGTGTGTGTCGCTGTGCGTGTGTGTGATGTTTGCTGCGCGGACGCGGCATGTCCGTGGTGATTGTGATCGCCGTCATGTGACGGGCGGCTAGTGAAGAACTCGCCGCAGACGGAGACGGCTGGACACTAACTGACCAGCCTCCGCTCTGCCGTGCAAACGCGGGGCGAGCGCCAGTGACTTACCCCCGCCTCCGCCCCCCGCTTCCGCCCCCGCTTCCGCCCCCGTCCCTGCCCTGCCCCCGCCCCGCCTCCGCCTCCGCCCCTGCCCCTGCCCCTGCCCCTGCCCCCCCCCCCCCCCCGCCTTGCCCTCGCACCCCGCGATGACCAGTTCGTGATGACGTCAGTCATCAGCCATGTCGAGACCTTCCGAGCTGTCACGAGCCGGCTTCGAAACGCCGCCGCCCCCGTCTTCGTAACGATGGTTTCACGTCGCTTGTTCCCGGCACAGACTCGTATTCCTATGATATTGTTGTTCCCTGTCTCAAGTCAGGACAGATGCCGCAGTTGGGTTGTTGCTTTCACAGATACATAGTCTGTCCTCGACGCTGCGGCCCTCAGCCTCGGCTCCTTCCTTCTCCGTGTCCGCTGTCCCGATGTTTTCCGTGCCTTGTCGCTGGCCACCAGACCCCCCGCTCAGACACTAGTCCCCGTGCCTCGATCGGCGTCTGTCGCTCTCGAGACGACTCTGGCAGGATTGTCACGTTCGCCGCGCTCACCCCACACAACGCTCCTCTGTGGTGCAAACATTCAACCGCCGCTTCTCGCCAGACACCGAGCACTCCCAGTTCGTACTCCACATGTTCATCCATGTGCCCTCCTGCTGTCCCCGCTCCTGCGCTGCTGCTGACTCTTCGACGCCTTCTACGTAACTTCCCGCAGCCGCGCAGCCACCCACCTCGCCGCACCGCCGCCCGGTGTTAACTCGTCCGAGCAGGTCACCCATGACGTACCTACCGTCTCTTCGGCCGCCGCTGGCCCTGTCGCGCTCCCTGCTCTGATGTGCTGTCCTCGCCGTCCTCTGAGGACGGCTGAGGACGGCTCCTCCCGGTGGCAGCTGCAAGTTGTGAGGACTGGCGTGAGGCTGGCACTCTTGTCCGAGTCGGGTGCTGCCGCCAGCGGTGTGCTCCCACCCTAGTGTGTGTGTGTGTGTTTTCTACGTCCGCAGGCGAACCCAGTTTTTGTTCGAATGATACACCGACGCAAGATTGGTTTTACGTTGCTTTCTGAAATTTGGAACGTGGAATAAACATTGCATAATAACTGTTGTGTAGCTTTCGTGGTTGATGAGTGTGAGCACTGCGTGGATGAAATGCTCTTGTTTTGTTACTTGTTAGGCACATTGTTTTCTTCCCCAGTCCGGTTTGTTTGTCTAGACTGAGCGCATTTTGTTCATTCACCACCACCACACATTAACAACCAATACGAGTAAGGCGACAGGCGTGGCAAGACGCGAGTGTTATCGGCCGCTGCCGTTGGCGGCGCCACTGCTGCTGGCGCCGGGCGCTACTGTGATTCGTACTGTCACTACTGTGGCGTGACAATAATGTATCAGTGCGGGACCTAGACTGGCCAGAATGGGCACCAGTCGGGACATTTATAGGGGGCAGGATAGTAAACGTAGCCCATAGGCCATAGATCGAGACTAACGGGTCATTTCTCCTTTACATGGTGTATGCCTTCTAGGAAGATCGTATGGTGAGGCTGCCGCTAATGCTATTCGTGTAGAATTGTGCATGGAAAGCACCCGGGTCGAGAACTTTGTGAGGTTAAAGTCTCTGGTGAAGTGCGCTGTCCATAGTCAAAGAAAATTAGATGCTGGACTGGATCTGGGTCGCAGAAACCGGTGGGGCTGAATCATAGGCGTACACAAGAGGGCGGGCAAACGGGGTAATTGCCCCCCCCCCCTTGAAGGTCTGTACGTGCCCCCTTTGTTCGATTTTTTTTTAAAGAGAAAAATGGTGAAAATATGCCCTTTTAAAAATATAGTGGGCCAAATCCGGTGAGTTTTTTGGTGGGGGTACTTTATGCCCCCTGAGCAAAAATTGCCCCCTCCTGGAGTAAATCCTGGGTACGCCACTGGGCTGAATATCACTCAAGAGGAACCGAATTTTAAATAATGCTGTATCGCTTTGCAGAGCCTAGCTCTGCGTTTCGTTCTTACCGGGTTTGCATCTGTTTAGCTCAGGAGCGTCTTATCTTTGCTATTTTTAGACTGAGACTGTCTCTCTCTCTCTCTCTCTCTCTCTCTCTCTCTCTCTCTCTCTCTCTCTCTCTCTCTCTCTCTCTCTCTCTCTCTCTCTCTCTCTTGGGACCAAAGCCCAAGGCACTAACTGGAACTCTCACCCTGTTCCGAGAGGTATTTGGGACCGGGTCGTCTTTTACAGAGGCCCGCCGGGGATTTTAATGCCGGTCCTTGGCCCAGGGAGCAAGTGTTACCGTCCCTTGGGTTTTGTGGCTCAGCCTTGGTGTCGTCTTGAGGCCGGCCGCCGAACAGTGGGCGATAACGGCCTGCTAGCGCGACATGGGGTGAAAAACACAATTTCAAAAATGACTATTTTATACGGCTAATTTTCAAGCAAAATGTCCATAGCATGAAAGTATAACACCGATTCGCCAATAAATTTGTTTATTTGTATGCACCATGTCTTCTAACACACTATTGTTCAGCCGCCGATATTGCTATGGCGCGCCTCATTCTCATCGCATGGATATATCCTAATGTGAGAGGCGAAGAAAGTTTCGTAGAGGCTTTGTGGTATTTTTTCTTGAAAGCACAAATCAGCAGCCCGAAATGCCCATATATGGCCTTGGCATGTGAATTAGCAATTGTATTCTAACATTAAGTGAGGTATGTTATTTGAAGTGGCTGACCAACAGAATCAAAACTTGAGTTAATCCTACAATTTGCATGCCACTGTTCACCGCTTTGATGAAACATTGTTCTTCCTCGTTAGAGTTTATAATTTGTGCCTATTAAAAGAAACCTTGCGCATATTTGCGCTTTTTATTTTGGTGCTTATTGTATAGTGTACATCACTATTAGCTCTGCGCCATTACAATGCCCAGATCCCTGCTGTCCCTAGTTAACTGGCCGTACAAAGGCCATTTTTTAAAGATAAAAGTCTTAAGATAGCAAATGAAAAGGGCTACAAAATGGCTATCTCGGATTTCCGATTTTTTTGTTTTTTGAAAGAATTTTTTTTTTTAAAAAGATGCCCTCAAAATCAAACTTCTTAAACATTTTCAAAAACGGAATATATGTGAGAGAACAACATATGGCCAATAACCAAACCAAATTGCAAAGCAATATCTTTGTTTTTGACAGACTTATGGCTCCCTAAGTAAGAGTAACTCATGACGTCATATTTGTTATTGCGTTTTTGCTTTTATTGACCAGATACAGGCAAATAAATGCCAGCACTGTATTTCTGAGACAAAACCGGTCTAGTAACATGCCTTTGGTATTTATATTTATAAATTTCAAATTTTGACCTTGTGACCTGACCTTGATCTGAGCTGAGCTTGACACCAACTTCACTTAAATGAGGTCAGATAGTAAAATGACTATCACTATCGAATTGTACGTACAATAGCCCATAAAACGTGTCGCATGACTTTAGTAGATTTTCTGCGCATAGTGACCTTTTGTGACCTGAACTTGGCCTTGACCTTTGCCAAGAATCTCACTTTAGCTCATGCGGGATGTGTATTATACCTTTGGGAGCATTTCGGGTGATCATAGTCGCAATCAAAGGCTTTGGATAGAAAGTATGGCCCATAAACTCAAATGCCTCGATTTTGACCCTTGACCCGACTTTGACCTAATATGTGACCTCAATTCCCCAATTTCGAGTATGCTTTAGATGTGAGTTACTGAGAGCTTTCAAATGCCGCCTTGTGCGTCTCGCTGCGATCATTGCTTCCGGAGATAACGAGGTGGGGCAATATTTCCCCCCCCCCCCTTCCCGGTCAATGCCGGGTTAACCCTCGCCCGGGTAGGGCAAAATCACTACGTGTTCGGGTTGATACGACTCCCCCCTCCCTTAGCGTTTCGCCCCTAATTGAGCTAGAGCTTCGAGACAAAGACGAACATGTTGCTTGTGACGAGAGGAAGCCGCTCATATCCGATTTTAAGGTCTTGTATCATTAGGTGACCTCTGAGGTCATATCAATGACCCAAAAGTCATCAAAATTGTAAATGCGTATAAATTGAACTTTATCGAGCTAGAATCGTGAATGAGCATATCATAATGCTTAATGGGTGTCAAATTCGTAATCAGCGTCACAAAATGTCATAAAAACTGACAAATTCCAAAAAGGTCATGTCAGGTCATTTGAGGTCAGTGACCTCGGTTGACCTGTGAAAGCGCATGACCCCAGTGGAACATATAATTATGTAAAATGGATCCCAGATTTGAAATCAGCGTCACCAAATGTCCTAGAAATCGCCAGAAGCCCAAAAAAGTAATATAAGGTCATCGGAGGTCAATGACCTCAGTTGACCTATGAAAAGGTCAATGGAGGTCACAATCTCAGTGGAAACCACAACTGTCACCTGGAAACACCTGTACATATGCTCATGAACAACAACACTCGGAAACTGCACAAGTTACAAGCATCGATACTGCGGGACGCCAGTTGCCCCTGATATGACCTTGAGAAACAGGTCATAGGTCACGGGTCATGTGGGTTAGAAATGCAAATTGTTTAGAGTTCGTGGGAAATGTTTTAAAAGTAGGGTACTGAAAGTTCTATCGAAATCGGTTGAAAATTTCGCGAGTTATTCCAGAAAAACCGAGGGGGTGGCATCCACCCCCGACCCCCCCCCCCCCTACCCGGGCGAGGGTTAAACCCAGATAAAAGAAAGTGCATATTTTGAGCTCCCTGATTCATCAGCTAATGATTGATATTCTACATGCTCAAACCAATGCCGCAAATTGAAACAGAAACGCCGTGTCGCGCTAAAAGGCCGTTGTGCGTTCGCCCACTGTGCGCCCACTGTAAAAGTCTCGCCCACTGTACGCCGGGAGCAGCTCGGGCGGAGAGCCCCCGTCCTCACTGCTCTGGGGCTGAACTGAACGTGCGTCTGCTGTGTTCGAGCGGAGAGCCCCCGTCACCAAGTAACATACCATGACAGCACTATGGACGGCGGTGGCGCCTGGTTTATTAGCACAGTACGACGTGGGGCGGGCGGTCCTCTCTCCCCTCCGGCCTGGAGATCAGGAGAGCAGCGATGGGCATCCCCTCCGGCCTGGATCAGGAGAGCAGCGATCGGCACGGACGCGTCACCCGCTCCTTACAGCGACACCGGCGGCAGACTCAACTCGGAGGAAGCTGGACCGAAAGTACCAGACAGAAGACACCGGAACTAAGGCTCTAAGCATGACGTCATTGCAGACATGTAGCTTCACAAAGCCTGGTCGCCCGCGTCGTTCGAAGCGCCTCACTCGACAATATACAGTCGCTATTGGCAGGAGGACGTACCTGAATGGGTGGACGCTGACAACCTATCCACATTACCGCTCGTTTTCTCCACACCGTCGCCGACATTATCCACATCATTTCGGCCTTCCGCTTTCCCGCTTCGGACATTGAGCCTGATCGCGAAGCGAATATGCTGCGAAAGCGTCAAGCGATCGTGCTGCTGTAAGCTAAACTAATCTAAAATCTCAAGAGGTGCAACAAAGGGACCTCACGAACGTGCACGTTTGGACCGCATTTCACACTGCACAGCCATCCGATCACTCGGGAACAGAGGGGGGCTGTGGCGAATAAGCATCGATAAAACGGTGCGTCGGATAAAAGGGCCGTCCTATAGCCTAGGAATGAAAGCACGTCACATCTAGCCGTGGGCCCGTGGTGGCGGCACCGCACGACGTGGCACCTCGACAGTCCTGCTACTGAGATGAACGAGGCTCGAGTGAGCGGCCGGACTCGGGGCAACGAGAGCCGGTGTGACGTCACAAGGGTACCCTGTGTCCGCCTGAGACGCACTGGCAGTGACCAGAGGTGAACAATGGCGCACAATATGTCGCAAAGTTAATTTAAGACGGTATTATTATATTTCTCAAGGGGTATTTTGGATGGAAATCCTTTTGGACATCAGTGTTTTTAGACATTCAAAACAAACATTTTGTTTAGTTTCTAGATTCGAAAATGTTGATGGTTTGTGGTAGATTTTTGTCAGGTTTTCACCTCTAGCAGTGGCGGAGCACGACGCGGTTGTCTGGACGGGCCTAGATCACGTGGTACTGCGGCGCCTCTCGGCCATCCGGCCTGACCGGGGTCGGCTTCCCCGCTCCTGACATCTCCACCACTGCAGCCTGCGGGAGCGCTGCCGAGCCTACGCTGAACAGCCGCGCCCCTGTCGGCCCGTCCGCGAAGCTCTGCTGCCCGGACTCCCCACTAGGCAGCGCGTCGGTCGGCCGGACGAGCGGCGGCGTGGGCGAGGCCGGGCCGTCGTGCGGCGGCGGCGGCGGGGTGGCGTCGGATGGTCTGGGCGGGTGGGCAGCGGACCAGCCTGGTGAAGGATCGGTCCGCGATGCCATCGCCTCTGTCAGCAGCTGTCGGTGCAGCGGACTGATCTGACTCTGACCCGTCGACGACGTGGAGTGGGAGCTGCGCGGACGGCCTGATTTAGCCTGCCCTGTGGGTGGAGTGGTTAGGAGGTGTGTTACGAAACATCGAAAGGTTAATGCGAATTTGCGCATCATTTCATCTTAAAAGGTTACCGGCGGGGTAGAGGCTCTGATGCTTGATCAAATCAGCGCCATACCAACGTTTGCTCATGCAAAAAGTCACAGTCCACGATCAAAATACAAACACGACCGCTACATCCTACGTTATTGCACCGCCATTCCCAGCTACCTTCATCCGTCGGCCCCCATGGGCCCGGAGCCATGCAGTCCTGAAAGGTCGTTTAACTGGAATCCACAAATGTCTGACTTCCAGAGAGCGAAACAGGCGAGCTCAATTTATCAGTCATTTGGATGGGAAAAGTTTTCATTACATTTTCGACTGCCCATTCAGCTGGTATGCCTGAGCCATGCAGCCACTTTCTGTCCGGCATGCCAGCAACCCTTCAGCTGACGCAAGAATGCCCTAATCAGCAAGTCAGCGCTCTGAAAGGACGTGCAGTACGGCTGGAAAGAGGGAAAGACAGTGGTCAAAGATTCATAATAAAATCACAATATTTCACCGGAGTTGATGTGAGCCCTTACACCTCTCACCCTAACTGATGTGATTCCTCTCACCGGAGCTGATGTGAGCCCTACTCCTCCCACCGGAGTTGATGTGAGCCCTCCCACTTATCACCGGAGCTGATGTGAGCCCTGCAACCTCTCACCAGAGGTGATGTGAGCCCTCTCGCCTTTCACCGGAACTGATGTGAGCCCTTCTCTCTCTCACCGAGGCTGATGTGAACAATCCTGCTTCTCACCGGAGCTGATGTGAGCCCTCTCACCAGAGCTGATGTGAACCCTCCCATCTCTCACCGGCGCTGACATTCTGTGTGACGGTGAAGGAGCTGATGTGAGCCCTCTCACCAGAGCTGATGTGAACCCTCCATCTCTCACCGGCGCTGACATTCTGTGTGACGGTGAAGGCTCGTGCCGTGTCTAGCGGCAGTGTCCAGTTGACCGCTTCCGGAGATCGAAGAGCTGCCGAGTTCTCCGGTGATCTGACCCGGGTCGGCTCCGGCGGACTCTTCATTAGGGCTGCCAGCGCCTCCCTCGCGGCTGCCGGGCTCTCGACCGGAGCAGTCGGCGCAGTCGGCGCGGCTGGCGCGACTGGCGCGGGTTTCTCGGTGGTGGGAGGTCGCTTCACGGTCATGGGACGGCCCCGCTCCTGGTCGGTGGTGGCGGCGGTGTCGGCTGGGATGTGAGCAGAGGCAGGTCGCGGGCGATGGGGGCCGCCGGCCACGCGGAGTGGAGCGGCAGGTTTCGGGCCCGGAGATTTCCGGCGAGGCTGTGAGGCAGGCTGAGACGGGGGACCGCGAGGTGTGGAGGGGCTCCTGCCCTTGGCCTTGTCGACTTCATCTCCTGAAGACAAATGGAGGATTTAAATAGAGTTAACTAAGAAATGAAACATCATTTTCTGACATATTTTTTATATTTCAAATACACCGCCACCCATTAGCAGGTGACCAGGATCCTCTTACCCAACGACTCGCAGAACAAAACGTTAACACCAGAGCAAATATAATGCAAAGTCGCGGCACTCCCTGCTAAGAAATGGAAATAAACGGAAAAATGCAAACAAGAATAGCAGTCAGGAGAAACGGAATTCATTTGGTTGTTAGTTGGGAAGAATAGCATACAAGAGAAGGCTCAAGTAGTCACTGCTGAAAACAGCAAGATGACAGAGATTAGGTACTGTTTTTTCAAAGGTTATTTCATAGGAATTCAGAACGGATATCCCTACATATTTTGTGGACTACATTTAGCTGTTTCCCTTGCCAAGCTTATGTGAATACTTTCCCTTTACCCCGCCCGTTTTATTTGATATGACTGCATGCCTTACTTCTGTATTATGGATCACGCAATTTTGGTTCACGTTTTTGTAACTGACGAGCGTGAAATTGGTAGGAACCGCCGTCAAGTTAGCAGCAGATTGATTATCCATCTACAGCAGCAGATTCGGATTTTCGTTGGTTGGAACGGTTTCGTTGGAACGTTTTTTTTTCGTTCGTACGTGTTATGGATCCGTTGGAACGTTTTTTTTTGTGGGGAGCGTTCGGTTGGAACAGTTTCGTTGGAACGTTTTTTTTTGCGTTCGTACGTGTTATGGATCCGTTGGAATGTTTTTTTTTTGGAGCGTTCGGTTGGATCGGTTTTAGCAGCAGATTTAATTATCCATCTACAGCATCAGATTCCGATTTTCGTTGGTTGGGACGGTTTCGTTGGAACGTTTTTTTTGCGTTCGTACGTGTTATGGATCCGTTGGAACGTTTTTTTTAGCGTTCAGTTGGAACGTTTGTTTACCATTCGTACGTGTTAGCAGCAGATTGATTATCTATCTACAGCAGCAGATTCCGATCAGTGGCGTACCCAGGATTCACTCCAGGAGGGGCAATTTTTTATCGGGGGGGGGGGGGGCATAAGGTACCACCACCCAAAAAAAACTCACCGGATTAGGCCCACTATATTTTTATAGGGGCATATTTTTATAAAAAAAATATAAACAACAAATCATTATTTTTTTCGACGAAAGGGTGCACGTCAGGGGAGGGGGCAATTTCCACGTTTGCCCCCCCCCCTCCTGGGTACGCCTATGATTCGGATTTGTGTTGGTTGGAGCGGTTTCGTTGGAACGTTTTTTTAGCGTTCGTACGTGTTATGGTTTCGTTGGAAAGTTTTTTTGGCAGCGTTCGTACGTGTTGTTGGAACTGGATCCGTTGGAACGGGTTAGCAGCAGATAGATTATCCATCTACAGCAGCAGATTTTGATTTTCCTTGGAACGGTTTCGTTAGAACGTTTTTTTTTTGGGCAGAGTTCGTACGTGTTAGAACTGGATCCGTTGGAATGTTTTTTTTTGGTTCAGCATTCGTACGTTTTGTTGGAACTGGGTCCGTTGTAACCAGTGGCGTACCCAGGATTCACTCCAGGACGGGCAATTTTTGATCAGGGAGGCATAAGGTACACCCACAAAAAAACTCCCGGATTTGGCCCACTATATTTTTAGAGGGGCATATTTTCAACATGTTTTTTTCTCTCTAAAAAAAAAACAAACAAAAAACATTCATTTTTTCTCTCTCGAATTTCCAAAGGGGCACATACGGCCAAGGGGCACGTACGGACCTTCAGGGAGAGGGGGAAATTGCCCCGTTTGCCCCCCCCCCCCGTCCCCCTCCCTTGGGAACGCCTATGGTTGGAACGGGTTCGTTGGAACAGATTAGCAGCAGATAGATTATCCAACTACAGCAGCAGATTCGGATTTTTGTTGAAACTATTTCGTTAGAACGCTTTTTTCAGCGTTCGTACGTGTTGTTGGAATCTACAGCAGCAGATTCGGATTTCCGTTGGGAAGCTTTATGACGTTACCAGATTTTATGACGTACGAACGCTGCCAATAAAACCGTTCTAACGAAACCGCTCCAACCAACGAAAATCCAAATCTGCTACTGTCGATGGATAAATCAGTCTGACACGTACAAACGCAAAAAAAAACGTTCCAACGAAACCGTTCCAACCGAACGCTCCCCCCCAAAAAAACGTTCCAACGGATCCATAACATGCACGAACGCAAAAAAAAAACGTTCCAACGAAACCGTACACGTACGAGCGCTTCCCAAAAAACGTTCTAACGACAACTTTCCAACAACACGTACGCACGCTGCCAATAAAACCGCTCCAACGAAAATCCGAATCTGCTGCTGTAAGTTCCAACAACACGTACGAACGCTGCAAAACAAAGGTTCCAACGAAACCGTTCCAACCAACGAAAATCCGAATCTGCTGCTGTAGATGGATAATCAATCTGCTGCTAACTTGACGGCGGATGGTAGGAGCGTGGGGAATTTAGAAACGTGCGCAATTCACGGTGTAAAAACACACGTTACGGGACGATAATTTGTCGACGAATAGCCGTAAACGTCTACACTGGACCAGCAGTGCAGCGGCCATCGGGCACCTCGCAAACTTCATTGCCTGCTTCCTGGACAGAATTGAAGGCTGAACGAGTGGCTATGCGCCTGGTCTAGGTAGGTACATACAGGGTGTTTCATAAAAATGTATCCACTCGGAAATCTCGCTATAACTCCGGTAGTTTTGGATGCAGGTCTTCAAACTTACCAGCATTGGAAAGCTGAGGAAATTCTACATCACATCTGTGATAATCAACCCCATCGACGTTCTAGTCAGTTAGCTTCACCGCAGCGACAAAGACTGAACAAAATGCAACAAAAACATGGAGCAGCAAACAAAATGCGCTGGAGCAGCAAACAGCAGGTCCTAAGCGCTGGATCCAACACGCTTGAGCAGCAAACAGTAATTACCATGAAACAGCATGGCATGTCTGACAACAACGAAGTTACGACACTCGGAGCACCACTGACCAAACCATGGCGGCGACCTCACATCAAATGCTCAAAGTGTCGGCCGCCCGACTCCACACAAAACTGCATCCTGTGTCGCATGTTGGCAATGACCTTGCGGCACATGTCGGCTGTGATGGTGGGCAAGATCTCCCTGATGCTCCCCTTCAGGTCATCCAGAGTGCGTAGTTGGACCGGGTACACTCTTCCCTTGATGAACCCCTAGCGAGCGTTACGTCGCAATGCTCCAATTCTTCTTCCCGAAGATCCGGAACGGAACGGAATGTGGATGCAACAAGACGGTGTCACTGCACACTCGGTGACGGTCACTGCACACTCAAGACGGTGTCACTGCACATGGCAGCCTGGACGCACTCAAGGCCAAGTTCGCTGACAGGCTCATCTCGCAGAAGACGTAATTTCCGTGGCCGGCCAGGTCACCCGACATGTGCCCCCTTCATTTGTTTTCCTTTGGGGGTTCATCGAGGGAAGAGTTATACCAGGTCCAACTACGCACTCTGGATGACCTGAAGGAGAGTATCAGGGAGATCCTGGCCACCATCACAGTCGACATGTGCCGCAAGGTCATGGCCAACATGCGGCGTAGGCTTTGTGTGGATTCGGGCGGCCGACACTTCAAGCATCTGATGTGAGGTTCCCGCCATGGCTTGGTCAGAGTGGTGCCCCGAGTGTCGTAACTTCGTTGTTGTCAGACATGCCATGTTATTTCATGTTCATTGTTGTTTGTTGATCAACCGTGTTTGATCCAGCGCTTGGGACCTGCTGTTTGCTGCTCCAGCGCGACCTCAGATCTGTGATAGATCACGTCCTTTCCGGAAATATAGCTATGTTTTTGGCGCATTTTTTCAGTCTTTTTCGCTGCGGTGAAGCTAAGTGATGGGGTTGGTTATCACATATGTGATGTAGAATGTCATCAGCTTTCCAATGCTGGTAAGTGTAAAGCTGTAACCAAAACTACCGGAGTTATCGCGAGATTTCCAAGTGGATACATTTTTAAGAAACACCCTGTATGTGAGCAGAAATAAGCCCGATTCCATCATAAATGATACCTCGACCCCGAGCTTCTGGAGGATCCAGAACGGCTGACAAGTTAGGGACTCCAAACCAGTTGTTTCGGGGTTAAATGTAATGCAAAATATGGGAAATTTCCAAAGAAAAAATATTACACTTTGTTTTTGTGAATAACGAATTTCTGAAAGCTGGTTAGATTTTCTGAAAATCTATGTAATTTTCTTTTGATCACTAATGAGTTTGTAAATTAAGAGCATGTGGTTGCATTGCACTTGCTGCCCTTTTCTAATGGTGTCGCATGTGGTCGAGTACATCCTACAGAACAGAACAGACAACACTAGACCAACAGCTCCCCATAGACAGCTTCCCACAGATAGGAAGCCGGCGCGTCCTGCACAGTCCATAAGAGCAGACACCAGTCAGCCGGCAGACGGCTCCCCGGGCGGCGGAACACTAATGTTACCGGACCGGCGTGTCAGTAATGTTCCCGGACCGGCGGGTCAGTAATGTTCCCGGACCGGCGGGTCAGTAATGTTCCCGGACCGGCGGGTCAGTAATGTTCCCGGACTGGCGGGTCAGTAATGTTACCGGACCGGCAGGTCGGTAATGTTCCCGGACCGGCGGGTCAGTAATGTTCCCGGACCGGCGGGTCAGTAATGTTCCCGGACCGGCGGGTCAGTAATGTTCCCGGACCGGCGGGTCGGTAATGTTCCCGGACCGGCGGGTCAGTAATGTTCCCGGACCGGCGGGTCAGTAATGTTACCGGACCGGCGGGTCGGTAATGTTCCCGGACCGGCGGGTCAGTAATGTTACCGGACCGGCGGGTCAGTAATGTTACCGGACCGGCGGGTCAGTAATGTTACCGGACCGGCGGGTCAGTAATGTTACCGGACCGGCGGGTCAGTAATGTTACCGGACCGGCGGGTCAGTAATGTTACCGGACCGGCGGGTCAGTAATGTTACCGGACCGGCGGGTCGGTAATGTCCTGCCTGTTCTGCCGATCGATCATGTCTGACTGTCGAGGGACTGGCGACACGGCCACCTCCCTTCCGCTCTCTCTGCCCCCTCTCCTCCTGCCCCCTCTCCCCTGCCTCCTCTCCTCCTGCCCCCTCTCTCCCTGCCCCTCTCTCCCTGCCCCCTCTCCCCTGCCCCCTCTCCCCTGCCCCCTCTCCCCTGCCCCCTCTCCCCTGCCCCCTATCCCCCTGCCCCCTCGCCTCTGCCCCCTCTCCCCCTGCCCCCTCTCCCTCTCCCCGCCGGCTGCCATCTTCCCGCGACCGGCCAAGGATTATCGTGGTCCAACGGTGCCCTGCAGCCCCATGTCAAACTCCAGGCCAGGCATCAGTCCGTGTGTATTATGCAAATGCGTGTTCAATCGTCCCCAGGTAGGACATTACATTGGAAACCGTTCAACTTTGGCGGCCTCTGGACGTCAATATAGTGCGGCGATCAGTGGGTGGGAAACGGTAAGTTGGTTCATTTCGTTTCGCGGAATCACGAAGTCCGATCGGGGCATGACATGTTTTGAGACACATTGCCACAAATATAAGCACCCTTTGCACCATTTGTAGCACGCTTTACATAAATAGTGGTCGTACCAACACCGAACTGCCAAGGTAGCGCGAATTCTCATCTCCGACCAGCTGGAACACGTTATAAGCGGACATATGTCACGCGTAATGGTCCATTTCCACTGCCTAATGTGAAACGTTATCAGCCGTATTGCTGCACTTTAGAGCTGAAAGGAGGAAAAATCGGAAGAAATGCTGGTGGAGCAGTTGGACTTGATATCATTGTGTGTTACCTGCTAAATCCAAGTAGGTGCTTAAGTGCGTGCTTTAGTTACCCTAGTATTTATTCAAAATATACTTATGTAACGTCGATCAGCTTTTGACCAATGTTCCGCCCGAACAAAAGAGCCGGTTTGTCGCTGGTTCAGAAAATCTAGCAATTTATACGAGCAAGCACCTTGCTCGTCTAAACTGATATACAAATATAAGCACCCATACATATTACATAGCACTGTTTCCAATCATGTGTCACATTAGCTGTTCAAACACGACTACATTTAACATTTTGAAAACGCTTTGTTTTTGTTTCAAATTCACCCAAAAAATATTAAACCTTTTGAGGCTTAAGATTATGCGTTCTCATTGAACCCATGGGCACCTATTAAATGGTTAGTGATCCTATCACTTTGCGCTGTATCACTGGCGTATCATAATTGATAATAAATGCGGATGACTGAGTATCACTGACCTGGTGTTTTTGATCCTACGCGCTTTGCGCCTCCGGGTCGGCCTTTTTTCTCGCTGATCTGGAGCTTCATTGCTGCCTGCGGTACGTCGGATTACTAATTAGCCAGGGCACAGCAGATGCGTCACGTATGCAGTTACACGTGGCCACGTACACGATAACACATGTTCATTGATCACGTACCTACGCAGTTACATAAATACACTGGTGACTGGGCTGACTGGTAACAAACGCGCCGCACCTGCACCGACCGATACATGATTGCAGAAAGAAACAAGGGTAGACTGGTCATGGTACGCGAATAGACATAGGCAATATCCTTCTGTACAGAAGTGGATTGGTGAATAAGATGTCTGTATATATGTTACTACCATCTTCCGAAGTGCGGACTCGCGGTCTAGAATATACATACAAATATTTCCACATCCGACATTCTCGAGCCATCCGTCAAGGCTATTCTTATCACCCCGCCTGCGGCCTCGAGCCACGAGACAAAAGGCGTTCTGTTCTGGCACCAGCTGCGGGATCTGGCATTTTACGAGAACCTCACAGCACTGTGAGCAGCGATAGCCTGATCCAGCCACGCGACTGCCCATTACCCGCCTCCCGAAACTCTCCACGCCTCACCCGCCACATTACCCGCCTCCCCGAAACTCTCCATGCCTCGCCCGTCACATTACCCGCCTCCCCGAAACTCTCCGCGCCTCGCCCGTCACATTACCCGCCTTCCGAAACTCTCCACGCCTCGCCCGTCACATTACCCGCCTCCCCGAAACTCTCCGCGCCTCGCCCGCCACATTACCTTGGCTCCGGCTGTCGATTTCTTGGCGGCGGCGGCGGTCACGGTGGCGGTTTGGGAGTGAGGCCTGCTAACTGCACTGCCGGCTGACGCGGTGCCTGTTCGGCCGCGGCTGTCAACGCTGTCAGCGGTGCCGGTTCGGCTGCGGCTGCTGCCCATCCTGCCGTCAGTCGTCGGGGTCCGACCACGAGACCATCTGGACAGGGGGCACGGGGGAGCAGTTATGTGACAACCTCAAACACGGGAGCACAAGGGAATAGTTCGTGGCACGGAAGCACTGAGGAGCGATCACGAGATAACCTTGACACTGGGACAAGGGGAGGGGGAGACATAACAATCTGGCCATGGGAGCACAGAGACCAAGCCATGGGAGCACAGGGACCAAGCTATGGGAGCACAGGAACCAAACCATGGGAGCACAGGGACCAGGGACGTGGGAGAACAGGAACCAATCCATGGGAGTACAGGGACCAGGGACATGAGAGAACAGGGACCAAGCCATGCGAGGACAGGGACCAGGGACATGGGAGCACAGGGACCAAGCCATGGGAGCACAGGGACCAAGCCATGCGAGGACAGGGACCAAACCATGGGAGCACAGGGACCAGGGACGTGGGAGAACAGGGACCAAGCCATGGGAGCACAGGAACCAAACCATGGGAGCACATGGACCAGGGACATGGGAGCACAGGGACCAAACCATGAGAGCACATGAACCAAACCATGGGAGCACAGGGACCAGGGACATGGGAACACAGGGACCAAGCCATGGGAGCACAGGGACCAGGGACATGGAAGTACAGGGACCAAGCCATGGGAGCACAGGGACCAAGCCATGCGAGGACAGAGACCAGGGATGTGGGAGGACAGGGACCAGGGATGTGGGAGGACAGGGACCAGGGACGTGGGAGCACAGGGACCAGGGACATGAGAGAACAGAGACCAATCCATGGGAACACAGGGACCAAGCCATGGGAGCAAAGGGACCAGGCCATGGGAGCACATAAACCAAACCATGGGAGCACAGGGACCAGGGACATGGGAACACAGGGACCAAGCCATGGTAGCACAGGGAACAAGCCCTGGAATCAAAGGGACCAAGCCATGTGAGGACAGGGACCAGGAACATGGGAACACAGGGACCAAACCATGGGAGCACAGGAACCAAACCATGGGAGCACAGGGACCAGGGTCATGGGAGTACAGGGACCAAGCCATGGGAGCACAGGGACCAAGCCATGGGAGCAAAGGGACCAAGCCATATGAGGACAGGGACCAGGAACATGGGAACACAGGGACCAAACCATGGGAGCACAGGAACCAAACCATGGGAGCACAGGGACCAGGGACATGGGAGTACAGGGACCAAGCCATGGGGGCACAGGAACCAGGGACATGGGAACACAGGGACCAAGCCATGCGAGGACAGGGACCAAGCCATGCAAGGACAGGGACCAGGGTTGTGGGAGCACAGGAACCAAGCCATGGGAGCACAGGGACCAGGGACATGGGAGTACAGGGACAAAGCCATGGGAGCACAGGGACCAAGCCATGCGAGGACAGGGACCAGGGATGTGGGAGCACAGGGACCAATCCATGCGAGGACAGGGACCAGGGATGTGGGAGCACAGGTACCAAGCCATGCGAGGACAGGGACCAGGAATGTGGGAGCACAGGGACCAAGCCATGCGAGGACAGGGACCAGGGATGTGGGAGCACAGGGACCAAGCCATGCGAGGACAGGGACCAGGGATGTGGGAGCACAGGGACCAAGCCATGCGAGGACAGGGACCAGGGACGTGGGAGGACAGGAACCAAGCCATGGGAGCACAGGGACCAAGGATGTGGGAGCACAGGGACCAGGGATGTGGGAGCACAGGAACCAAGCCATGGGAGCACAGGGACCAAGGATGTGGGAGCACAGGGACCAGGGATGTGGGAGCACAGGAACCAAGCCATGGGAGCACAGGGACCAAGGATGTGGGAGCACAGGGACCAGGGATGTGGGAGCACAGGAACCAAACCATGGGAGCACAGGGACCAAGGATGTGGGAGCACAGGGACCAGGGATGTGGTAGGACAGGGACCAGGGACGTGGGAGGACAGGGACCATGGATGTGGGAGCACAGGGACCAAGGACGTAGGAGGACAGGGACCAAGGACGTAGGAGGACAGGGACCAGGGATGTGGGAGCACAGGAACCAAGCCATGGGAGCACAGGGACCAAGGATGTGGGAGCACAGGGACCAGGGACGTGGGAGCACAGGGACCAGGGATGTGGGAGCACAGGAACCAAGCCATGGGAGCACAGGGACCAAGGATGTGGGAGCACAGGGACCAGGGACGTGGGAGCACAGGGACCAGGGATGTGGGAGCACAGGAACCAAACCATGGGAGCACAGGGACCAAGGACGTAGGAGGACAGGGACCAAGGACGTATGAGGACAGGGACCAGGGACGTGGGAGGACAGGGACCAGGGACGTGGGAGGACAGGGACCATGGACGTGGGAGCACAGGGACCAGGGATGTGGGAGGACAGGGACCAGGGACGTGGGAGGACAGGGACCAGGGATGTGGGAGCACAGGGACCAGGGACGTGGGAGCACAGGGACCAGGGATGTGGGAGCACAGCAACCAAACCATGGGAGCACAGGGACCAAGGACGTAGGAGGACAGGGACCAAGGACGTAGGAGGACAGGGACCAGGGACGTGGGAGGACAGGGACCAGGGATGTGGGAGCACAGGGACCAGGGATGTGGGAGGACAGGGACCAGGGACGTGGCAATCGGGCCATAAGAGCACCGGCAAATTGTCACTAGATAGAGGATTGTTAGTTGCCGCACCATCGCACATTAAAATAATAATTTCTGGTGACGGTGCATATGCAGTTTATCAGCTGAGTTCTCTATGGTGCCTAAGGATTGCCTTGTTCGCCGATATTTCCTATGTCATTGCTAGTGTGTTGACCATGTATGGAGGAAAATAAGACGTGGGTAAAATAAATGTCATACATGTCGAGCCCAAGGAAAGGAAGTAGATACAAAATAACCTCAAGGGTAGCATGCAGCCCATTTCCAGAAATGAAAACATATTTTGCGTCCCTTAGCATAGCAGAAGAAAACCTTTGCTTCATTGCAAAAGATGATCATCTTCACTTCTGTTAACCATTAAATAGCATTAACCACCTAACTTCTCCCCGAATCTGACGGCAGAATGCTGCGGCCCGTTTGAGTGAAACACCCCGACTCGGTTATGACTTGGCATGCGACCGTCGGCCCGACTGACGGGGCGAGCGGCGGAATTGGACGTCCCACCAACGCCGATTACAATGGATCGCTGGCCCGCTCTGTTCGCTGCAAGCTGGAGATGGAACGGAATTCGAGCCGACCAACCGGCAAACAGTGTGGGGAAGTGTGAAATTCGCCAGTGATGTGTGGCAGGATAAGTGCCTGATTACGTTGAATGGCATATTGGTGCTGTCAGATAGTTCCCTCAATCAATATTTATTTATTGCAAAAATAACCCTCCCAGCCAAGGCCCTCCCAGCATTGTTTATATAGGATATTAAGATAACGATGGCATGGATGCATCAAATCGCAAGATCCTCATTTTGACTATTCCAGTGGAAACTGCCCACACTTACGTGCTGTAAACTGGTGTCACACGCATTCATCTTATTACCGCCTTGAATCAGTACATTATCTCGGACATGCATGCGGCTTTCTCATCCGCTCCGAGGTTACATGACAAATACATTCGTTGTTTTTTATTTCATAGTGCTAAAACTACAGGGCCATATCGGCTATGTATATCGAAACTACACGGGCACCAACAACTATATCGAGTGTTGTTCAGTGTTCCATGTTATCAGCAGGAAGTACTGACCCCGGCTGAAGCGTCTCCAGATAGAGTGCTGAGATGATTTTCCTGTCTGGCTGGTGACTGGGGTCCTCTGCCTGGTCATTACAGGTACACCAGGTGCGAGGGTGCCGACTCCTTGCCCCATCCGCGCACCTGCCGGCGTGTGGGTACGGGAAAAACGAGTCAGTCACAGTTGGAGATGATGATGAAGTTAAGGTTGTACATTTCTGGTTGGACAGTGCTTATAGTTAAGCCACGAGATCACTACCTACCTACAGCAAAAACTATTGCATACCCATTTGATTTTCGACGGTTAGATGTAGTTCAATTTACTCACTGGATTAAAATACGTCATTTGCAGTCAGATTTTATTATTGCACAAAGCTACTTTCACGAGCCGTTTTAGCGGATTATTACTGTTGTTCACGATAGCTCCTGTGGCGATAGCTCTGAGTCTTGTCGAGAGACAGCCTATTGCATCATCAGATGGTTCAAAGCGACGAGGACAGTCACAGAAACCTGGCGTAACCACTGCCT
>JAXIVJ010017570.1:5000-25738 GCA_036785665.1 Chirona hameri | reverse complement strand
TAATTTCTAGCTTCTCTCTATCATTTCTGAGATTTTTTTTTGTCCAAGGTGGACTGTTTCCTCTAGCCCTACAAAAACCTCGTCCTAAAACGACCCCCCTGAGGTTTTTCTTGCATAACTTTTTACATATGCGGCGCATCTTGTTTAAATTTGCAGCAGCTGAGTTTACAACAATTATACGTATGTAAAAAATTCGTTGAATTTGGTTGAGAAATTTGGGAAATAATGACGTTTTTATGACGTCATGTTGTTGGAAAAACGATAAATATTTGAAAAATCGTAGACACTGACAGAGTTTTGAAGCAAATTGCAAACGCAATTCAGAAAAGATATAAAATGTAATTTTCTTTAAAATGGCAATCTCGGATTTTCGAAATTTGGGGTTTTTGACCCCTAAAATCAACAAAAACTTATTTTTTGGGAAAAATTACCACAAAATTAAAATTTCGAAGATGTTAAAAAACGGAATATATGTGAGAGAACTGAGTATGGATAATAATCAAACCAAATTTCAAAGCAATATCTCTATTTTTGACTGAGTGATGGCTCCCCAAGTGTAAGAAACCCATGACGTCATCTTTTATCACTTTTTTGGACTTTTTTGACCAGATACGAATAAATAATTACCTTTTTTTGTATTTCTGAGTCGACACTGGTCTAGGAACATGCATTTTTCTTCACATTTATCAATTTATAATTTTGAGGTTTTCTGACAGAGCAAAATCGCTGTTCTGGACGTGATCGATCGAGGTCATTCACTTGACCTGGAAGGTCACTCGTTGACCCTAAACCTAAAAATTGCATACCGTTAGATTCCAAACATGACGGGCAACATGTTGGTTCTTACCGCGTTGCTCTATCTTGCTTGGTTTGGAAGTTAACAGGGGGTCTTTTTAGGACCCCCCCGTAGGGCGCAGGTGAAAAAAGCTCCCGTAGGGCGAGGGTTAAATGTTGAATCAAACGTGAATCGATTTTTGTTTATTCTTTGAATTGGAAAGAATTAATTCTAAAAATTGTATCCATGAATCGAACGGTGATTGAATCATTCAGGTTCCAAAATGAATCGTGATTGAATCGTTCCAGAAAAGTGTAGCCAATAACCAGTTTATGACGTGACGATAGTTGTGACGATAGTTGCGTGGATTGTTTCCTTTTGCATGTTTGCTTGTCATGCATCGCTGAGTTTTCCTGAGCTTTGTGCGGTAAATTAAAGCATCGCAATTGTGCAATGATGATGTCGGTGTTGATACTGCCTGTTATTGTGTTAGTAAGACAACCTTACGTACATACTTAATATCAAACGTCTCTTCTTAACCCGCGACTTACTGGGCGGGGGGGGGGGGATTTTTTGCCCGCCCTCCTCCTGTTATTTTGCAATAACTCCTAAACTAACAACAGTATCGTCACCAATCTTGCAGTACCTTCTCGCACATCAATTATACACAAGTTGGCCAAAGGATAAACACGAGGTTATGATAGGTCAACCGGGAATGCCGTCAGAGTGACGTCATGTTCTTCGGTTTTTGTTGAATTTTTTTTTGTTGATTTTTGTTATTTTTTTATTCAAAATTTTGAAAAATCCAAATACATTTGTTTTTGTTCTTACAAAATTTTCACCAAAAAAAATCAGAATTATCAGAAGAACGGAATATATGTGATTAAGACGTGTTCGGTGAATATGTGTACCAAATTTGAAGTTGATATTTTCAAAAATGACTGACTTTTGACCTTTAAATAACAAATATCGACCACCTCTCACAGCATTACTATGCATACAAAATGCATTTCCGTTTTTGCTTTTTATTTCTATTTATATGGAACAAACAATGTTCTAAGGCCATTTTTCGCGTTCTAGACGAAAAACAAACCCATAAACATGTGTTGCAAATCCTAGTGACCGTAATCTGCAGTTTGACCTCATGACTTCGGATGACCTTGAGCTGACCCAAGGTCATAAACAACTTAGAATGGTACTTAGAAGTGTCAGACACACGAATCATACCGATTTATCGACTGCTTATGCGTTTAATATCGCAATTTTGCGCGACAATTCCATCCATCGAGACCTTTTGACACGGTCAAACATTTTGTACTTGACCTGATCTGTGACGTCATCGGTGACTCCGAGGTCAACAATATTATGTTTCCCTCGATAAATTTCCCAGGGCTATCGAATGCCGTTTGGATTTTTACAATCAGTTTAGTAGTTCCGGAGATCTGAGGGGGGGGGGGACGAAATCAGCCCACTCCTCCGGTTTTTCAAGGATAGCGCAAAAACGGCGGAGCTGCGCGCAGACGTTTTTTGCATACATGTTCGGAAATTAACTACCCACATTATGTAAAATTATTGACCTCGGGTCATCTCAGGTCAGGTCACCAGACCAGGTCACGTGATGACCCCACCTCCAAAACGTTTGCAGTAGTACCGCAGCTACAATTTTAGGCCGATCGGTTTCAAACTTGCAGGACTTCATAAGGTCATAGATACCTACAATTTGTTTATCTCGGATTTGTAATATCGGTGACCTAAGGTCGGGTCAATTTCGTGACCGCCAACACTGTTTTGTCAATAACTATCGACATAATGAAGATAGAGAAGTGAAACGGTACCAATGTGTTTGTGTCGTCGAGACACGTATCCCAATATGCAACATGACCTACTTGGGTCACCACTTGACCTTGACCTGAGGTCAAATTTATCAGTTGACCTAACCTGGTCAACATGAATATGATTCGAAGTGCCTGGACGAGACAAACACGATGGCGTCAAACGTATTTATGTATCTTTATTAGGTAAAAAGTTATTTGCAACAAACAGTTTTGCCAAAAATAACCTTTTTGACATTTGATGACCTCTAGAGCATAAACTATTGACCTGAGCTCAAATCTGAGGAAACGTATGGAGATTGCATTTTCAAGAGTTTTCGATTGTTTTTCTCGTTTGTTGCTAGCTATCATATTTCCCTAAAATATTCCCTAAATATTTGGGGTTGTTCGAAGCGAAGTCCTAAAACTGGAAAAACTCACATTTTATGACCTCTGGTGACCTCAATTTTGACTTGACCTGAAACAAGACCGATAAACTTTCGATAGAGCTTGTCTCGAGCTATCTAACGCCGTTTTCTGCTTGTCGCTACGTTACGTGGTTTTCGAGATCATAGGGGTGGGGGGCGAAATCCCCCCTCCCAGGGCGTGTAATTATCAGAGGCCCTCCAGGGCGCGTGTTAAACGAATTCTTCAGGGGTAATATTGTATTTCAATCATTGGCAATATATCATTAACATGTTACGGCAGACAAACATAGCAATATTGTGCCATCGACTCAGGGAGGCAATAATCGCGCACTCAGTTTCCGCTCCCGGCTGTGACGCCATTTACAGACGGATGCAAGGATGGACAGTCATCCGTTGCTTTAGGGTAAAATAATATCGGCCCGGTATTCGGTCTGAATACCTACACTGACATTGTTATTGGCTTGATCATGTCTGATTTTTTTTATATAAAAGGAAGTCACTAGTCATTAAGCTCTCTTGATCATTGCATCGTCTTCAAGCGTCTCTTGAGTCAGATGTGATTAGACCCCATGCTGACACATCGCATAATGAGTGGACACTCGACTCAACTCTGACTGAAGAAGAGATCATGTTACTCAACTATGACTCAACTCAACCCTTCACATTCTTCAAACTGACCCAACTCTGACTCAAACTGAGTTGAATGAATCGGTTTTCAGTTTTACAACAACAAAAAATGCATGTTAGTGGTGCACGCCCTGCGGAAATAGGTAGCGCCCCGTTCCTGCGGCAATAGGTAGAGCCCCGTTCCTGCGGCAATAGGTAGCGCCCCGTTCCTACGGCAATAGGTAGCGCCCCGTTCCTACGGCGACAGGTATTAGGTAGCGCCCCGTTCCTACGGCAATAGGTAGCGCCCCGTTCCTACGGCAATAGGTAGCGCCCCGTTCCTACGGCGATAGGTAGCGCCCCGTTCCTACGGCGATAGGTAGCCCCCCGTTGCTACGGCGATAGGTAGCGCCCCGTTCCTGCGGTAATAGGTAGCGCCCCGTTCCTACGGCGATAGGTAGCGCCCCGCTCCTGCGGCAATAGGTAGCGCCCCGTTCCTGCGGTAATAGGTAGCGCCCCGTTCCTGCGGTAATAGGTAGCGCCCCGTGCCTGCGGTAATAGGTAGCGCCCCGTTCCTGCGGTAATAGGTAGTGCCCCGTGCCTGCGGTAATAGGTAGCGCCCGTTCCTGCAGTAATAGGTAGCGCCCCGTTCCTACGGCGATAGGTAACGCCCCGTTCCTGCGGTAATAGGTAGCGCCCCGTTCCTGCAGCGATAGGTAGCGCCCCGTTCCTGCAGCGATAGGTAGCGCCCCGTTCCTGCGGTAATAGGTAGCGCCCCATTCCTGCAGTAATAGGTAGCGCCCCGTTCCTACGGCGATAGGTAGCCCCCCGTTGCTACGGCGATAGGTAGCGCCCCGTTCCTGCGGTAATAGGTAGCGCCCCATTCCTGCAGTAATAGGTAGCGCCCCGTTCCTACGGCGATAGGTAGCGCCCCGTTCCTGCAGCGATAGGTAGCGCCCCGTTCCTGCAGCGATAGGTAGCGCCCCGTTCCTGCGGTGATAGGTAGCGCCCCGTTCCTGCAGCGATAGGTAGCGCCCCGTTCCTGCAGCGATAGGTAGCGCCCCGTTCCTGCGGTGATAGGTAGCGCCCCGTTCCTGCAGCGATAGGTAGCGCCCCGTTCCTGCAGCGATAGGTAGCGCCCCGTTCCTGCAGCGATAGGCAGCGTATCCGGACGATTGGTGCTGCCAACACTGATCCGATAAGGCGGGTGGCCACCGCGGCGCTCAGCCGGAGTCGCATGACCGGTTCTGAAGTGTGGACGGCGGCCACCGGTCACCGCGCCGCCACCTCGCATATAACCGCACTTTGACTACCGCCCCACCGACCAAACCCGGCCGGCCGGCCCGCTCTGCCGGACCGGCTTTGAAGACCGACCGCAGGGCATGCGAAACAGAGTGCACGTGATCCATTCATTTTGCGGAATGTCCGATCCTTTTATGGGTACGCCATGAAAATGCGGGCCCAAATGCATGTGTGTGACTGATATCTGGGTGACTGATTTTCCGGGTATACTTTACGTCACACTATTCAGCAGTTATATGAAGCTGACAAGAAGAAGAAAACAGCTGCGGCCAGGCTGCTGCGGCTCACTTGAGATCGTTATCAAGTATGTTTATGTTCGGGTGGTCATGGCTTTTATCAGTCGGCGAAACTAGCCATTGTTACTTTACATTTCCGTTCAAGAAAAGTACCTACATGCATTAATGTACCTACACGGTAATACGTTGGCATCGTCAGTTGTGCTAAAGGACATGGGGGTTCTCACTCGAGGTGAAGGTTGACTGTTGAGACAAACTCCTGTGCGCAAGGCTATCGTGGCCATCGAGTATTACCACTAGGTATTCGTCACATTTGTAACCTTCACCATGTGGCCAATGTGAAGGTTCTGAAAGCTAAGATGCAGCGTGAAGCTTCAAAGGAGACGTCATCCGGCATAAGTTCTCTCCCGTTTAAAAAAAAATCCCAAATATGTTCTCGGGTGTAAGGACATAACCAGCCATATCGGCTGTTTTTCGGAAATGAAGAAAAACCATCACATTCACGAACATTTACAGACATACACCACAACTATCTCCCCATAACATATACAGCCACACGTTTCTTGAACTCTGGTGCACTGCTCTCCCATACCTCCACATCGCGATTCGCGTCCAGAAAGGCATTACAGGCGCTGGGAGCGCGACTCAAGACGCACGTTTTAACAGTGTTTACCCGCGCAAACGAACTTGCGAACAAACGTTGATTTCTCAGCTGACGTGGAGTGATATAAGCTGAATGAGATACTCCAGCCCTTCATATCTGTCAGCATTGCATTCGGCGCTCTCACAGGGACCTCCTCGGTAGACAATTTCGTCGCAGGGTATGAGTAATGCGTTTGTTTAGAACACGATCCGTTGATGGTGTGTGGCTGGTGTTTTAGGGCGCCGCAGCAACTGAGGTTACATGGCGCCCGATCGCTGCCGGTCGCACCGAGGCTTGGACTAGTACGTCGGAGATTCTGTGCTCCACTAGTTTCAGCTGTTCACAGAGCGAGGTTTGTAGCTAGTTCAGAGAGCTGCGTGTGTTGAGCTGTGGGTCGCTTGGTGGACTGTTTCGCTCTGTGTATGCAGTCGGATGTTGACACTGATTCGGCGGCGGTATCACGTCTGCGTACGACCGACAGATCACGCACGCCTGTAACGATGCGTGAGTGTTTTCCAAAACGGATAAAATGCCCGATAAAACTGCACATTCCTTTGTGTGTACGTGCATATTTAGTCACCGAAAACGCTCCCTCACTCTGTACAAATGACTGTGCAAATTGAAAGGAGACACTCCAAGGACGATGTTTGCAGCCGTTTTTTTCATTCTTTGATTTCTGCAATTGCTTCCCTCGCTTCACTTCTCGTGTTGTGACGGAAACAATAGGTGCGGAATGCGACTTCCATCAACGCCGGTCTGTACAATTGCGACGTTTATTGTAAAAACGATATTTCAACACCACAAAGGGAAGGCACGATAAGAACAGAGTAGCTGGTCACAGGAAGAATCGCTCCGCTGGCGCTGGTCCCCCGGGCTGGTCACGCACACATCGCACCGCAGAGCACGCGCTCGCTCTGCCCACATTCTCGCTCCAAGCGAATAACAAGTACGGTAAATGCAATTTATCTCTCTCTCTCTCTCTCTCTCTCTCTCTCTCTCTCTCTCTCTCTCGCTCTCTCGTCTCTGCGCTGATCGTCCTCCAGCCAGGCGTCGCCTCGTCGCTTCATGCCACGTCACGGGCCGAATTAAATAAGCGGAGCGCCCCCAGACCGGCCCCCACGGAATGATAAATACACACACGGTGCTGGCGGCGCGGCCGGCCCCTACATGTGCCGGGTGTTGCCGAAGTTGATGCCGGACTGGGTGGCACCCTTGTTGCTGCCCATCTGCAGGCCAATGGTGCTCTTGCCGGCGTTGAGCTGCTCATTGGTGAACTGGCGGGCGTTCTTCTCGGACTCCTTCGGGCCCAGACCGGGCTTGCCGAAGTTCGGTGCCTGCGTGAGGGCAGGGTCCAAGTCAATCCCGAGATTCCGCAAGCGATCAGATAGACACTGGACACAATATTACCAATCCAACGAACTTTGAGCTCATTCAAAAGTAAACATTATATAATCATATATTTTTATATAAACATATAACAAGCATATTGCACACACTGTTCTGTTCGAAGTACACGATTATAATTAACTTACGCGAGCAACCCAGAACAACTTCCGGACAAGACGCTATCCCCACTGTACCGCACTCGCCGCACACGCCACCACCGAGACACCAAACGCCACCCCGAACTGGCTCACAGTCACCAGCTCGGGCCGACGATCGTGCCACAGTAACCATTCACTAACCTTGCGGCCGAGGGCCTGGAGGCAGATGACTACGCTGTGAAGGTTCTGCTGCTCCCAAAGGTCGACCGTCTGGAAGAGCTCGTCCGAGGTGACGCCACAGGACTTGGACGCCGCAAGGAAGTTGTTGATGTTCTCCATGCACTTGAAGGCCATCTTGCTCTGCTGCAGCTTCTTGACGGATCCGGGCTGGATCTGGTTCACCAGGCTGTAGAGAAATGGCGCGAGTCAGTCATGTGCTTGACGATTTGGGAAGTGGTCGCTGTGTTCATGGATACATGGACTAATGTTGAGTTGCTTCGACCGAGGAAGTTAATCGTTGCATCACAACTCTCTGGTGGAATGGGCCTCTGAGGGAATCAATCTATAAGATGAATCGGTGTTCGTATACATGATCTGTAGCCAATCCGGTGAATGATTTCGAACATGGCTTCATTGAACGGGAATTTCTGGCAGCAGGGACCAGCTTGAGTTTCGACCGAGGACCAGGAACTCTTAGTTACGGTGAATGACTACGGTCCCCACCCATCGAACCGAGCTAAGTGAAACCCATCTGGGCGCGGCGGTCGGTTGGCGACAGCGGACGGCGCACCCTGTGCCACTCCCGGGGAGTCACGCTGTTACCACGCGCTGCCGAGTCGAGGTGCGGGAGACCAGAGAGGACGATCGGTCACCAGCGACACCTCAGCGCCGCGGCCTGCGGGCCTCCGCCGTCGGCCAGACGGACGGAGACGGGACGCCGCGGGTCTGTTTATGTCGAGTGACCGGCGGCATCAGTCGGTCAGTGACTGAGCCGTGCCGTCAATCGGTCACTGACACAGTCCGTGCTGGCAAGCTGTCAGTGACGGAGGTCGTCCCGGTAAGGTAATGATAAAGGAGCAGCATGGCGCCTTGTATCCTGTCGGGCGGACGGTGTACCGCTCGGCGTCGGACGGACGGTGTACCGCTCGGCGTCGGGCGGACGGTGTACCGCTCGGCGTCGGGCGGACGGTGTACCACTCGGCGTCGGGCGGACGGTGTACCGCTCGGCATCAGGGAGCGGCGTCGGGCGGACGGTGTACCGCTCGGCGTCGGGGAGCGGCGTCGGGCGGACGGTGTACCGCTCGGCGTCGGGCGGTCGGTGTACCGCTCGGCGTCGGGCGGACGGTGTGCCGCTCGGCGTCGGGCGGACGGTGTACCGCTCGGCGTCGGGCGGACGGTGTGCCGCTCGGCGTCGGGCGGACGCGCGCCGGCGTCCGGCGTTTATTTGAACAACGGACCGTCATACCACCAATGTGGTCGCACTTAATCAGGGCAAATAAGGGCAGATGTCGCACCCGACAACGGCAGTTCCGCTCACCTGGCTGGTTCTCTGAATCCAACCGGGCAGTGTTTCCTATACAACTGGCGGGGCAGCCCCACAAACTTCGTGTTTGACTTCACCAGCTATTGCCATATTTACTTGGATAGATAGTGTGTTAAAAATGCAGCGACTATCGAACATTCTGCTTCCGAGCGGACCACGAGGACATGTCACCGGTGTCTACGAGAGTCGCGCAGCCAATCATATCACGTGCCACGCCCTCTGGCGCCGTGAGTTGCCGTCCTCTTCAGAGTAGGAGGATTCCCAACACTCTGTGCTCTATCCGCAGAGGGTCCGATGGATCCCCAGCACTCACTTGCAGAGGATGATGCCATCCTTGAGCGTCTCCCAGAAGTTGGTGGGGTCGCCGGCGGTGTTGATGCTCTCTCCGGTGATCTGAGCGATCCACTCCAGCGTCTCGGACGCCAGCTCCGGGCTGTACTTGCTCAGAATCTGCCGGAGAAGACGGCGTCACGTCAGACAAGCCACGCCCTGCTGCCGCCACGCTGTCACGTCACGGAAGGGAACATCACGACACGTCACGAAATGGCACATCACACCACGTCACCTAACGACACAACGCAATACATCACGTCACATCAAAGAAACACGCCACGTCAGGTCACATCACATTACACTACATCACGCCAAGTCCCTCCGCAAATTAAAGCCACGTCATGCCTCGGCTCGCGTATTGCGCGTACTGTTTGCGCGTTTTTATCATCCATAGCCAGTTTCATTGGCATGCACGGCGTGCCTCAGATGTCTGATTCCAGTGAAGGCGGCGCCGCCGCGCGCCCGGACGCTGTACCCTGCCGGCCGGTATGCACCGGCCGTCTGCTCGGAGATCGTGACTCGTAAACTGCCGGGCTGCGCGCCGTGAGAGTGATTGATGAGGTGCTGCAGCCGGCCCGGCCCGGTCCCTCAGACACACACCCTAACTGGCGTGCTATGTCTTACAGCAATCCCGGTCCCACCCGCTGGATTCGGGGCTTCTCTTCGCTCTACATCACACCTATATTCTGGTCGCGCGGGATATCGGCACGGAGGAGAGTTGGACCATGGCGATCACAGCCGGTCTGTCCGACATTCCGCCGAGCCCGGTCCGGCGTGGCCGGGGCCGGCTGACCTCTGCATGACCTCTGCCGGCTGGAGGAGGAGCCGGGGCGGCCATTGTGGCGGGCGGGCTCGGCTGGAGACGGCGGCCGCTCAGCTGAGCCGGCAGACCGGTGAAGCGGCGGGTCTCTGGGCCGGCGCAGCACAGGAGACGGCACGGCCGGCAGCCAGCACAGCACAGCAGACGGCACGGCCGGCAGCCAGTACAGCAGACGGCACGGCCGACAATCAGCACAGCACAGCAGACGGCACGGCCGACAGCCAGCACAGCACAGCAGACGGCACGGCCGGCAGCCAGCACAGCACAGCACAGCACAGCAGACGGCACGGCCGACAGCGGCCGGCAGTCAGCACAGCACAGCAGACGGCACGGCCGACAGTCAGCACAGCACAGGAGACGGCACGGCCGGCAGCCAGCACAGCAGACGGCACGGCAGTCAGCACAGCAGACGGCACGGACGACAGCCAGCACAGCAGACGGCACGGACGACAGCCAGCACAGCACAGCAGACGGCACGGCCGGCAGCCAGCACAGCAGACGGCACGGCCGGCAGCCAGCACAGCAGACGGCACGGCCGGCAGCCAGCACAGCACACGGCACGGCCGGCAGCCAGCACAGCACACGGCACGGCCGGCAGCCAACACAGCAGACGGCACGGCCGGCAGCCAGCACAGCACACGGCACGGCCGGCAGCCAACACAGCAGATGACACGGCCGGCAGCCAGCACAGCACACGGCACGGCCGGCAGCCAGCACAGCACACGGCACGGCCGGCAGCCAGCACAGCACACGGCACGGCCGGCAGCCAACACAGCAGATGACACGGCCGGCAGCCAGCACAGCACACGGCACGGCCGGCAGCCAGCACAGCACACGGCACGGACGACAGCCAGCCGCTCCTCTGCTCCAGCCATAGCTAGACGAAACTCTCTCGACTAAGACCAATTTGGTTCTATAATTAATGCTAGTTTGATTTACATGCCGACATTTAGACACATAAAATCCTTAGTTTCAGTCGGGAAAGTTACAAAAAAATGCACACAAAAACATGACACTATATTTTATGGTCATTTGCCACCGATCTTCCGCCTTTGAAATGACAGTCTAAGCCGGGTCTTGGGCTATCTCATGGCGGCAATCGCCGTGCGTTGGCGGAGAACGTCTCTGGGATTTATTAGCCGTGCCGTGCCGTGCAGATAGTGTTATCGGTCACCGTCGGTCACCGATACCGCCTGTCCCTCCCACGGCCACGACCCGCTTCCGGGACGGACCGCAGTCGAGGAGGTGCCAGAAGTCGGATCAGCCCACATATCTGTCTTTTATCAGTCCGAGTCATACGGCTCCCGGGAGGCTTGAGAATTGAGATAGACTTTGATGCTGACATTTCATCGAGTGACTGCAGATCAAGTTTGAAAAGAGGAGTGAAACGTTGCATCACTGATAAAAAAGGTGAAAATGTCTCTCCTCGCTTTCTTCTCTGATCGGTTGTTGAAGCGAACCTACTGTTGTTGTTATCAGGGCTCAATCTAAGATAATAAATTAATCATGCTTATTTGTATTGCCATAAATATTTTAAACATATGTTATGCATTCAGCTATGAAAATTACATTGCGGTTTATATATGGCTAGGTTATGGTATTGGTGGTTTCAAAGAGCATTTGCGTCCAAATATCCGTTCCTGAAATGAATACATGTCTCCGCGCCTCTGTTGTTGCGCAGGCATGTCGGGCTAGCCGGGCGTCCTGTCGGACAGGACAGGGCCGCGGAGGAGGCGGCTGTCATCTGGGGAACAGCTCCCGTGTCGGACAGGACAGGACTGGACCGCGGAGGAGGCGTCTGTCCTGGGGCAGTCTGAGTGCCGGACAGGACAGGGCCGCGGAGGAGGTGGCTGCCATCTGAGGAGCAGCGCCCGTGTTGGACAGGACAGGGCCGCGGAGGAGGCGGCTGTCATCTGGGGAGCAGCGCCCGTGTCGGACAGATGGCTGGAGATAGCTCTCCGGAGTCCGGACTCAGACTCGCATCGTCGGCCGCCATTGTGACCGGCGACCGCAGCGATTGGCCAACTACATGGCGATGAAGGCCTTATTTGGAGTCGGGTCGAGAGGCGCGTCTGTCTCGACTCCTGCCCGTGCCTCATTAGGCATTCAGTCGGGCCTTTGTTTCGTGTAGCTCAGCGTTCGCAGCTGGACATTGCTCCAGATGGCATCAGGAGGGAGCGAAACAAACCCGTGTTGGGTGGGGCCGCTCACGATTTTGGTCGAACCTTGTTATTTATGAACAAAGTGGACTTAACCCAGAAACTAGCCGATGTGTAACAGGGCGGCGGAAGGGGGGGGGGGGCAGGGGGATCAGCTGCCCCCTCAAGAAGTTGGGGAGCAAACATATGCCCCCCCCCCGAAGTTTGTAAGAGGGACTCACCGGAAATATAGTTTTTTGCCGATAAAAATTGCCCGAGGGCCCGGAACGTGCCCTCGATCAGCCTGAAGGGCTCTTGCTCGGTCCTCGGTATCCTGAGGGAGTCCTCGGTCGGTATGAGATAGCCATCGTTCGGTTTGAGGGGGCCCTCTAGTCAGTTCAGGTGGTGAAAGGGGCCCTCAGTCCTAAGAGGAGGGCCATGATGATCCGGGGGCCCCTGGAGATTGCTTTGCCCCCCCTCCATCCAAAAATACAATGCGCCGCCACTGATGTGGAAGGTTTTATGCAATGTGCATGACGTTTAAGACTATATATATGATGTCAAACCTTTATACCTAATTGCAAGACGCGGTTACTTACGTCCTCAAAGCAATAAGACCAGTTTTCAGTTAGGTAAGTTGTTCTCTTCATATAATACATTCCTACCATTATAACTTTCGCTTAACAAAATATCCATTGTGTTTGATGTCAATGGAGATGTTTCATTAATGGTTTGAACCAGGGGTGTAGGTTCCTATTCAGTTGGGGGCTTCAGCCCCCCCCCCCCCAACTTTGACGAAGAATCCGGGGAGAAATCTGCATTTGGTGGATTTTGATAGTGCTTTAAACGATTTTTGTTTCCAGCTCAGCCACCCCCCCCCCCCCCACCCCAACTTGTTTGGAGAAGCTACGCCCCTGGTTTGAACCATAGATGATACACGTTTAATTTGTAACTTTACTAAGTTGTTAACCTTGACCCTCGGGATGGGAAAGCGAAAACAATACAAGTTCGACCAGACAATCACGAATGACTACTGCTGTGAAACCTATTATAACTTGGCTCTGATCAGCATGAGTTAACGGTTAATGGGATATTCCTAATTGCCTAACAAGCAGACTTGTGGAGAAAACTGCCTTGTTTATTGATGTCTATAACCGTTTAAGAATTGCTCAATATTTGTGACATTTTAAATATGTTGGAGTCATAGCTTCCTCGCGGAATAACTTGCTGAGATTACTTTAGTTCCTGCTTTTCTCAGCCACACCACTAGGCCATTCATTTAAGCTCGGCCTTAAGTGAAGAGCCAGAGATAGTGGGTCGATTACCTGCTCGTGCGCCATTAACAGCGCCCTCTGCCGGGGCCTGAGTGGGGCCACGACCACGCCATTTCCCGGTAGTCAGCTGGCTGACGTTCCGCCTTTCCCGCTATTCCTCACCTCCGACCCTGACCGTCGCTCGCGGTGGTCCCACTCCCGCCTCGTGCCCGCTCCGACTCCAACGGTTCCGCTCTGGGTCCACACCAGACTGGTTATTGATTCACCTTTTTTGGAAGGATTCAATCATGATTCATTTTGGAATATGAATGATTCAGTCACCGTTTGATTCATGGATAACCATTTTGAGAAATGATTATTTCCGATTCAAAGAATCAAAACACTTTTTGATAAGTCACGTTTGACTCACAATTGAAATAGCATTGCACAGTCTGTTTGATTCAATCAGCCTTGTTTCTATGCAGGTTTTGATTCAATCATGATTCTTGAATACAAAAATCCGGTGGTAAATCGATTCTTCTTTGCTTCATGGGATTTTTATTGAACGACTCCAATCGATTCAATCAGAGTCGAATCAATAACCAGCTTGGTCCAGACAAGTTCCGATCTGGTCCCGCACTGGCCCCGCCTTGGTCCCTCTTTGGTCCCACCCTGACCCGCCTTAGCCCCCTTCTGGCCCCGCTCTCTCTGGTCCCGCACTCCCACTCTCGGGTCCCTGAATACGTGTCCGTTCCGGTACTGCCGGGTTCAGTGGTCCACTTTGGTCACGTTTCAGCTATGCTCGCTCTTTGTTCAGCTATGTTCAGCTATGCTCGCTCGTTCTATGTTTCTCACCTCTAACCGGAGATGCCCGCTCTTTCTGCCTCGTTCCGTTTTTATTCGCGCCTTCATTAAAGAAGGCGCGAAGGATGGGATCAGAGCGGCATTAAAGCCGCTCTGATCCCATCCAGAGCCCACTTCAGTCGTTACGTCATAGCTCAGTTTCTGATCCTCCTTAGTCCTACCGCCCTCCTCAGCTGCCTCCCACCCGGCTGTAGTGCCGCCTCAGCTGCAGAGCCCCTCTCAGAGCGCCGGCGGAGGATCTCCCCAGGACGCCTGGCACGCCTGGACGCCTGTTCTGGTGCCCGCAAGTGAAAGCGCTCTCCGTGCTGGCGAGTGGCGGGGCATCCTACCGCGCGCGACAGAGTCGGGACGCGATCAGCGGCGGTCTCCCATCCTCTGCCAGCACGGCCGGCGCGATCAGCGGCGGTCTCCCATCCTCTGCCAGCACGGCCGGCGCGATCAGCGGCAGTCTCCCATTCTCTGCCAGCACGGCCGGCGCTCCACCGTCGACCTTGCGGCCGGCCAGGGCCGCCGGGGCCGCGCCGGTGATCCGCAGACCGCGGGAGAGGCGCGCGGATGTTACCACATACAGCCAGGCGACATGGGAGGCGGCCACTGGCAGGCCATTTAGTGAGCGGAGATATGCATGTCTTGCCAAACATTCGCTAATACGGGAGGTCAAACCGACAGTACACGTTTCGCGTGGAAAGTTTATTTGCTCCATTTAGGGCATGTATGTTGAAAAGGACCACGGAATGTGCGAATCCGGTCGCATAGGTTGTTTAGAAGCCAGCGTATACTACATCCAAAGTTTCGTCACATTATTTGGTTGACTTGGTAGAACAGAAAGAGACTTGCAAACTGGAAAATGTGAGCCGCTGAACCAGCCGTGCGGCGTCTTCGATTGCGTAAGACGGCTGGTGTTGACGTGTCTGACTTGGTGATGACTAGTTCCGAGTATTACCAAACACCCTCCCAAATATAGCCAGAAGATTCAGCGGCCACTTCTGGAAGACGCGCCATTTGCAACGCAATGTGATAGGGCTGCTTTCAGTGCAGAGGATGAGTCAGCCTCTGAATAAACCCAGAGTGTGATAGCGCCATACACAGTAGGCCTCTTAGGAATATGAAATATTGTTCGTGTTTACTCTTTGTGTTCCGAAAGCAAAAACTGTTGAAAGTCACCATGTCAAACCTCTCGACCTTGTACTATATTTGTGAGCAGTCATTCCGGCTTGGTGCGCTGTCGTCAACCTTGTTCCTTCGCGCGACCCAGCGAGTTTTTCTCACGAACTGGCGCGTTACACGTCTGAGCGGGCCGTCGGCCGAGCCAGGCTCAGCCGCCACGTCTGGCTGCACGAGCCCCGGGCGGCGCTACGGCTGCGGTTTACAGCGGCGATGACGCTGTCCGTGGTGACATCACCACTCCGGAAACGAGACCGGAAACGACATCCCGAGGCGACACCGCCCACGCCGTATCGCTGCTCTGCTGTCTGCCGGCGCGGCGTAGAAACGCGCCTGGCTATCGCTCGTCAGCGAACTCCTGAATACCCAGCTCTTAGCGAGCCTCCACTCAGAGCCGGGGACCGCATCGGAGCCGGACACCAGAGCCGGACACTGCGTCAGGCGGACCGCCCGGACACCGCGACACAGACCGATCGGCCGGAGACAGGGTCACGAGACATCCTGCCACCGACCGGCCCGAGACAGGGTCACGAGACATCCTGTCACCGACCGGCCGGAGACAGGGTCACGAGACATCCTGCCACCGACCGGCCGGAGACAGGGTCACGAGACATCCTGTCACCGACCGGCCGGAGACAGGGTCACGAGACATCCTGTCACCGACCGGCCGGAGACAGGGTCACGAGACATCCTGTCACCGACCGGCCGGAGCTGCGGAGCGTCAGAGTTGTCGACAGCTGACGTCAGTCGCTGCACTGCGCCGCTCGTGTCCTCGCTCTAATTCGCTGCTTTAATTCCCAGCCGTGCCGCAAACAGGGTTGTAGAGGCAACCGACAGAGGCGGCCGTTCCCAAGGCGGGACGGGACTCCGCCGTGGTGGGACGGGAAGCCGCCGTGATGGGACGGGACTCCGCCGTGGTGGGAAGGGACTCCGCCGTGGTGGGACGGAAAGCCGCCGTGGTGGGACGGGACTCCGCCGTGGTGGGAAGGGACTCCGCCGTGGTGGGACGGGAAGCCGCCGTGGTGGGACGGGACTCCGCCGTGGTGGGAAGGGACTCCGCCGTGGTGGGAAGGGACTCCGCCGTGGTGGGACGGGAAGCCGCCGTGGTGGGACGAGGGTCGATACGCTGCCGTGGTGGGATGGGGCGGGACGCTGCCGTGGTGGGATGGGGCGCGGGACGCCACGCCTCCGTAATGGGACGTCATGCCACCATGGCGCCACCTCTACCGACTGAGGTCGACATGCTGACGTGACGCCACCTCTACCGACTGAGGTCGACATGCTGACGTGACGCCACCTCTACCGACCGAGGTCGACATGCTGACGTGACGCCACGTGACGTGACGTATGGGTCTGTCGGCACCGTCTGGACTGTGCCCTGGTGCCGACGGTCCGCAGAGACTGGCCTCTGCTGTGTGGAACACGGCCGACGACTGACGAACACGCAGAGACCCAGCGCTACCGCTCTTCAGACATCAACAACCGCGTCATGCACGTCTCAGAAGAACAAACAAGACACGACGAAAACCCACGAAATCTGAAGGGCGCAAAACTGATCCTACGTGGACTGTGGAGAGGGGTGTACTTCTAACAAGTTAAGCCAGTCTTGAACGCTCGCACTGTTACCGTCTCCTCGTAATCAGTGCCCGGGAGTGGGGGTTATCAGGAGCAAGTCGAGACGTCCGAGTCGGGTTAAAAGTGCAGCACATCGAACAGCCGGCAGAAGGCAGCCCTCGTGTGAGTCAGGACAGAAGCTTCGCGTATACATCGCGTCACCCTGCGCCTCGCCCGAGCCTGGTCGAGCCTCGGGCCCTGGTCTGAGAGCGACCGTCGGCATCGAACAGCCGGCAGAAGGCAGCCCTCGTGTGAGTCATGACAGAAGCTTCGCGTATACATCGCGTCACCCAGTGCCCCGCCCGAGCCTGGTCGCCCGTGAGACTTCGCACCCATCTTAGCGTCGAGTCAGCGCTCTCTGCCTCTCGCTGATCATCTCCTCAGCGTCCAGCGGCGCGTGATCTGCCCAGTTGCCGAGAGGAGCGGACGGCTGATGATGTCATCAGTGTGACGTCACGCCGGCTGACATCACCGGTCCCGGATGTGGTCGGCCGGCGGGGCGATGGACTCCGCTCGGTCGGGAGCGGACCGCGCTGTGGTGCGCCCCGGGCCGGAGCAGCAGCAGCAGCAGCAGCAGCCGGCGCTGGTAGCCGCCGTCATGGCTGGCCAGTGGTCAGGGCTGCAGCCGTGGCGAGGTTTTGCAGCGGTAGGCACTAGGCACACTCGGCTTGCACGCATGGGGCGTCGTTTTCTGAAAATGAATGGTAGGGCCCCAATGCTAACTTTAAAGATTGTAAGGTAATTCTTACCATGCAACGCCAATTCTTACCAATAGGCCTAATGTTACAATGTGACATTATTGGTAGGGCCCTGGCCTACCAGGCCTATAGAAAACGACACCCATGCTTGCACGGCCAGTCTGGGTGAGGGCTAATCTTGCAGGTATGCATGGGATTCATGCGCTAGGAATGCGAATGCCACTCGCATGTAAATTTAAGTAATTATGTTTAATAGGCGTATATGTGCCATTATCAAGCAAAATATTCATAGGAAAACGTAATGTAGCAAGTATTATTTTTAGTTGGAATTTTAAGACACTGACCAATGTCGTCAGTCGACTTGGTCAGCGCTGCTGGGTCCAGCTCTAACGGGTTTCGGAATGTCGTCAGTCGACTTGGTCAGTGCTGCTGAGTCCAGCTCTAACGGGTTTCGGTCGGTTGACAGGTCGGCTTGTAGCTCAACGTCGTCACACACGAACAGAACAGATGGATGATCGGTTCGGTTAAAGGGAATGTTTCACCTTTGTATTGGTTTTGAACTGAGATAGCCATTATCTTTGGCCGTTATTTAAATGTCAAAAATACTAAGGCAATTCTTCCCGAACCATAGCCGTTTTTAAGCAATGCAATTTATAGTTTGCAAAGTGGGGTCTAGGCTAGTGCCGCCGCTAATTGTCTGACAGCGACTTTTTCAGCCAATCCCACTTTGTCAGCCAATCAGCGACGGTCTATAGCTCAATATGACGTCATCATCCCAAATTTAAAAACTTAATTTGTATAAAGTTAAGTGACCTTTCGAGAGATAAAAAATATCATCATCGTTTTCAGCAGCACTTACTTCATATTTTCGACTACAACCAGCGTATATTTGACAACTTTCAGAAAGATGAAACATTCCCTTTAATCGGCGAAAATCGAGATCAGAGCTGCTCTGGCTAGCCGCTAGCGGTCTCCATGGACTAAATTCCATTATGTTGCTATGGCTTCCAACTGTCTTTTGTGAGTCAACTAACCAATGACTATAAACGGTCGGACTTTTTCTTTGTATTAAGCATGACGCAGGACATACACTGCAAATAAGCGTTGGAGTGCAAAAAAAGCAGCTTCTTCGTTTCAGAGCAAACCCTTTGACCAGATTTATTTAGATATAACATTTAACATTGTATAGATAAACTTAATTTAAAAGAAATATAGAATGTTCAAGATATGCGAATACTTTAAGCTTGCGCATAAAAAAACACAAACTTAGGTATACGACACATTCTTAAACATGTTGTTGCAAGACAGTTCAATATTGCCATCCGATCCGACTCGTATGCCCAGTTGGTGCGGCAAAATTACGATTTTTGAAAGGTTTACGTGCTCGAAAGGTTAGCACAGCACGAAGTATAGTGTCCAACTTCACCTGGCCAGTCTTTGGCTGCGCCTATCTACTAAAGGCCATGGGCATTGGTCATGTCGGTCAAAAGCTGAAGAGAAAACCGATGCCGAGCTGCCACGCCAGAGTGGCAGAATTTCAAGCTCACTGCTCCTCTCCTGCCTGAGGCTTATGAGGCTGCAGGCTGCCTTTAAATGCTCTATGTTGTGTACAAGAGATGAACTGAACCGGATAAACATAGCATTTCACGTAAACATGATCAAAGGGAAATAGGCTTTCTTTGTGATAGTCATTTTCAGTCATCCAACTCGCTCTATCGGTCCTCGAGACAGTAACTGTATGCTATCAAATCTTGAACGACTGTCCTGCAGCTTGCAAATTAAATATTCTGGTGTTAATATGCAAAATACTGATTACTTTTATGGTTAATCATTGCATCCCATCTTCATTTCCCACTCTTCCCTCGTGAAAGGAAATTGAAATTATCTCTTTAGCACCGATGGGCTGAAGTACATTCACTGTGCCCGATACATGGTCCCTACATATCGCCGCAGCGTACGTCATCTGGGCTGAGCTGACCGCAGCGGCCGGCGGGAGGAGGCGGTTTTTATGCCGCCGCGGCTGGGCGCCGCTGGGCGCCGCTGGCCGGCCCGGGCCGCCGCCGCCGCCGCCGCCTTGTCCCAGATAGCTCGGGACGACTCCGTGACCGGCGGCCCGGTCAGCCCTGACCATATATGGAGTACGGCGGCGAGACCCAATGTCTGGGACGGTACACGGGGCTGGGCATCCCGCCCGGCCGCCCAGCCACAGCCCCGGTGACCAAGGACGGCGCCACCTTCCGAAAGTTGGGGGGGGGGGGGGGATGACTGAGGCATTCTGAAGTCGATTCTTTCCATGCAGCGCCCATAGGCGTAATGTGTAAAATACGAAAATGTTGGGGGACACGTTCCCCCCGCCCCCTCCCCCGGTGGCGCCGCCCCTGCCGGTGACCGCAAGCGAAGGGTATGTCGCTCCCCACCGGCGGCGCACAGTGGGCGAGAACGGCGTTTTTTAGCGTGACACGGGCGTTTCTGCTTCAATTTACGGCATCGGTTTGAACATGTAGCATATCAATCGATAGTTGATGAATCAGGGAGCTCAAAATATGCACTTTCTTTTATCTGGGTTTAACCCGGCATTGACCCGGGGGCGAGGCAAATATTGCCCCCCTCCCCTCTCGTTATCTCCGGAACCAATGCTCGCAGCGAGACGCGCAAGGACGGCATTCGAAAGTTCTCAGTGACTCACATCTAAAGCATACTCGAAATTGTGAATTTGAGGTCACATTAGGTCAAAGTCGGGGTCAAAGATCAAAATCGAGCATTTGAGTTTATGGGCCATACTTTCCATCCAAAGCTTTTGATTGCGACCATGGTCACCCAAATGCTCCAAAAGGCATAATACACATCCTGCATGAGCTAAAGTGAGATTCTTGGCAAAGGTCAAGGCAAGAGATCAGGTCACAAAATGTCACTATGCGCAGAAATCGACGAAAGTCATGCGACACATGTGTTATGGGCTATTGTATACGTATAATTCGATAGAGATAGCCATTTTACCATCTGACCTCATTTAAGTGAAGTTAGTG
>JAXIVJ010017569.1:0-25738 GCA_036785665.1 Chirona hameri | reverse complement strand
AATGACGCAATTTGTTTCCTAACCCGCAACAAATATTGATGGCGAATACGTTGGCTGTTCAGGCCGACTAACGCTCTCCCAATATCTTTCAAATGAAGTAAAAGCGGTAAACGTTGCGCGCGAAGAAATGTCACATTCGCGGAGGCTCCTTCTCAAATAGAGGCCCTTGATTTTGGTTTGCCCCTCTGACACCATTCCGCGACGCCGCCCCTATGTCTATCCACACCACGTTTATTGTCACGCTTACGTCACGCTCAGGGGCATCCTCCAACATCTTCCGGTTGTAATTTTAATGCTCCGACTCGAAGCTCATTCCGGTTGTCTATGTATTTAGGTATTACTCAAAATTAAATTATATTTGCCGTGGGCCGTTTATTTTTTGCGGGCCTCCATAAATGTCAGAGGGCAAAAGATGTTTGCTGCCCTGTTCGACAAAAGGGAGGCGACTGTCCCACTGCCTCCCTTCCTCCGTGGCGTCACCACTGCCCCTCAGCCCAGCTTAGAGCCCTCTCAAACCTGACGAGGTCCATCTCAGGCCTGGCAAGTGCCCCATCGGATCTGGAAAAGGCCCTCCCTCTTAGTCCTGGCAAGGACCCTCTCAGGCCTAGTAGGCTGGCCTTAAGCCAAGACCCCTCAGACCGTTGTAGGTCCCACTGATGTCTGAGAAGAGCCCTCTCAGACCTGGTCCTCTCAATGATGCCTGCGTTTGGTCTCAGCTGGTCTCGGCTAGCTCAGCGAGGCAATGATGCCCTCGGCTGGTCTCAGACGGCACAAGGCCCTCTCAGATATGTAAAACACCAAATCAGATCAGCTTACGGCTCGCCAAGACTGGCTGATGCCTTCTAAGACTGACCAAGAGCCTCCCAGACCGACCCAATGACCTCTCAGGCCGCCTGTAAAATGTCCTCAGATGGCCGAGGGCTTTCTTAGATCGGCCGCCTGCCCTCAGACTAGCCGAGGGTACTCTCAGACTGACCGAGGGCCCTCGCAGACCTGTTGATGGCCGTATCAAGACCTGCTGAAGGTCTCCTCAGGCTTTCTCTTGATCTGGCCGGCTGAGAGCCCATTCGTGCTCAAGGGCCCGCAGTCTTAACAAGGGGCCATAACGCTCCTTGAGCCCAGAAGATTGTTTTGCCCCTCCCCTCACAAACGCACACTAAAAATACAATCCGATGTCCCGGCCAAACGAGACGCATCCACAGCATACACGAAATTTTCGAAATAAGGTTACATGTCAGGTCACGGTCAGGTCAAAGGAAAAATTGACATATCTTAGTTTTTGGGCCATACTTTACATCCAAAGCCTTAGATTGCGACTATTATCGCACAAAGTGCATTAAAAGGTATGATACATATCCCGCATAAGCAAAAGTGAAATTGTAAGCAAAGGTCAAGGTCAGGTTCAGGTTACAAAAGGTCACAGGTCCACGAAAGCCATGCGACACATGTTGTATGAGTTATTTTACACGTAGAATTCGATAGTAGTAGTCATTTTCACAACTTGACACCATATAATGCCAAGATCAGGCCACATAAGGTACACATTTGAAAATGATAAATATAAATACACAAGGCAAGTGTCTAGAACAGTTTTGTCTCCGAAATACAGTGCTGGCATTTATTTGTTTGTATCTGGTCACTAAAAGCCAAAAAACACAATTGATAAATATGACGTCACGAGTTACTCATACGTAGGGAGCAATAAGTCAGTCAGAAATAAAGATATTTATTTTAAATTTGGTTTGGGTATTGTCCACATGTGTTTTTTTTAACATATCTTCGTTTTTTTAATGTTTGAAAATGTCGATTTTGAGGGCATTAAAAAAATGTGTTTTGCATTTTTGGGATCAAAAACCAAACTTTTCGAAAATACGAGATAGCATGTGGTAGCCCTTGCCATTTGCCATCTTTTTGCGTTTTTCGATTGCATTTTGCTTCAAATATGGCATTTGTAAAGCATAAAATCAGCCTGCTAAAGCTTTTTTTCTCTTTTTTTTCCTCAGAAGACGTACAATTGATGTAGGAGAAGGTACCTGAAGTTTCATGTTGATAGCGCTATTAGTTTTTGAGCTATTGCGAAAGTTCGTCATGGGGGGGGGGCGAACCCCAGCCCAGCCAATAGCGGGTTAACGCAAATAGCCAATGTCGAGTTAAATACAATACGCTGTTCGCGAGGCCTTCCCTGTATCCTCTTACACGAAATGTTGACGATAGAAGTTAATTATGCCTTGTTCCTCAATTAACGCCCAATATCAATGAGGTTAAGCAAACATGAAACTTCTTTTGTTATTTATCTTAACCCTATTTGTAACAGGGGGGGCGGATTCCGCCCCCCCCCCCCTCATGTTTTTCGCAGATATCTCCAGAACGGCTGGGAGCAGGCCCATGCAATTTTGGGACTTTTCATAGAATTGAACTCCGCATTTGGAGTCAAAAATTTTAGTTCTTAACTTGAACAGAGGCGGTTCCAGGGCACAGTTTTGGGTGGGTTCGGAGGCGACATTTGGCGAAAATACGGAAATGCGATCTTCACGGTTTCTTCCTAACTGCATCAAGTATGAAGGAGTTACATCGGCTTACCGTGATTGCAAAAAGTGCAAATTAGATGATGTTAATGAAATATCATACACAATTGCATGGCAGAGGCGGTTTCAGGGGCTTGAAAAAGGGGGGGGGGGTTCCAGGAAGTATTCAATGCTTGGCGGGAAGCCAATAGAGCAATGTAAGGGGCATTTATAACTATCAAGATGTAAAAGATAGCTTCTGCTTCCATTATTTGCATAATTTATTACATATAGAGTTTCAGGGGCGTGTTCAGGAACATGGAAAGGGGGGTGACTGGCATGGTGATGACGATATGCCAGCGATAACGGCGCAATATACGTTTAGCTTATATTAATATATGCACATATGAGACCAGAAAAGGGAATAAAGTAATTTTTTTTCAGAGGCGCGTTCAGGAATGGAAGAAAGGGGGTCATATTATTGCAAGGAAACTAAGAGGCATGGGCGTACAATGACATAACATACTGCAGTTTTCGGATGAAACACGCACCACAGGCTACTCTACGAACGTTTATAAGATAATAGGCGAGTTCAGGTAGGGTAAAAAGGGGGGTAAGCAATGTTAATTGAAGTTGTAAGTGAAATAGTCACTGTTGACTAGTTAGTATCATAATAACGGATAATATACTTATCAAAAGGTCTTGCGCCGCCCTAGTTTGGATCCTGGATACGCCTATGATGAAGTACAACATGCAAAAAGGAACTATCTATGATCAGTAACATATTTATAGTGCTGGGTAGCAACTTGTCTGCGGTTAATATTTTTCCCAATTTTACCCCCCTTTTTCACTAACCTGGTGCCGCCTATGGCAAAAATATGATTTATAACAGTTTTTCTAATGTCTCAATCACATACCATTTCATTTACCAAAAAAACAACATCAAAAAATGGTTTTATTACGCATTTACTTCACCCCCATATTGAGTGACTTGCACAAGCCTATGATTTATGAATTTTCAAACGTCACCGTTATATATCAATTTACGATTCAATCTCTATCGATCCCTATTAGTTGTGTTAAAATCGGTCGATAAACATGAAAGCTATGTTGGATCAAAAATACCACTAAAATTTGTAGTTTTTGCCCCCCTGTTGCCCCCTATCCCAAACTTATATTTTTTTATTATTTATAAATGTAGATCGTGTTGAGGGGAACCAAACACCGTTTCATTTTTGAAAATCGGACGGGTAGATCTCGAGATCTCCGGGGGGGGGGGCGGAATCCGCCCCCCCCCCCTGTTACAAATAGGCCCCCCCCCTGTTACAAATAGGGGTAGCCAGGAGCCTGTTACAAATAGGGTTAAAGGGACTATCCCACCTTAACATTAGATATGAGTTGAGATAGCCATTTTGATGGCTTGACATTGACATTAAGTATGGTAGCAGTTAACACAACCACAACGATCTAATACAAAAAGATATTCGAGTTTGATTTTGACAGCTGTAAAAAATAAGGGCCATGTGTATTTGAATAGGCCTCTAAACCGACAGCGTCGTCTCTCTTTACCCAACTGGTAATGATAGTCGACTTGTTTTAAGGTCAGCCTTGGAATATTTTCGTCTTTCATTTCTCGATTCCCGGGTGGTTCGCAATCTAGAGGCTAGCACTATCAGCTGGAGTTGATGCAGCAGTTGGCCGCCAGGGACCGCTAGTGAGCCAGAGTGTTATGACGTCGCAAGCAAAAGGTACCAGTTAAATATTTAACGCTAAATATTTATTTATGTATAAATAAATCAATCATTCAATATTTAGTGGCACCATTTGCTTGCGACGTCATAATACCCTGGCTCACTAGCGGTTCCTGGCGTCCAACTGCTGCAACAATTCCAGCTGATAATGCTAGCCAATCTAGACACCGGGTGGTTCGCTTTTTCTGCGAAATAGATGTCGTCAAAAAGTTGTGCCATACATTTGGCAGCACAAATAATTTCCCTGTTATTAAAAAAATAAATCATATGACGTCACCAACTCAACTGTCCCCTTAAAACTAAAAGTTGAATATCTTCCAAGATAAAGTTTTTATTTTTGGAAAAGTTCACGAGCATGTTCAGCTGACCTCGCCTGCCAGTAGACATACAATTAAGTGTGATTCGACAATTTTAAAAAGGTGGGACAGTCCCTTTAACTGAACTTAGAAATGCCATTTAACACGCGCCCTGGAGGGGGGGGGGGAAATCTGCCCACCCCTCCGGTTTTTCGAGGATAGCGCAAAAACGGCGACGCGCAGCGCCACCGTTTTTTGTATACCTGTTTAGAAATGAACTTCCCGAATTATTTAAAATTATTGGCCTCAGGCCATCTCAGGTCAGGTCACCAGACCAGGTCACGTGATGACCTCAACTCCAAAACGTTTGCAGTAGTACCACAGCCACAGTTTTACGCTGATCGGTTTCAATCTTGCAGGACCTCATAAGGTCATAGATACCAACAATTTTTTATCTCGGATTTCTAATATCGGTGACCTAAGGTCAGGTCAATTTTGTGACCGCCAACACGGTTTTATCAATAACTATCGACATAATGAAGATAGAGAAGAGAAAACGGTACCAATATGTTTGTCTCGTCGAGAAACGTCTCCCAATATGCAACATGACCAACTTGGGTCACCACTTGACCTTGACCTGAGGTCAGATTTCTCAGTTGACCTAACCCGGTCACCATGAATATGATTCGAAGCACCTTGACAAGACACACGCGATGGCGTAAACATTATTGCTTTATATTTATTAGGTAAAAGGTTATTTGGGGAAAACAGTTTTGAAAACAAAATCACCTTTTTGACATTCGATGACCTCTGGAGCCTAAACTATTGACCTGAGCTCAAATCTGAGGACACCTGTGTCGATTGCATTTTTCAATGACTTTCGATTACTTTTTCCGTTTGCTGCTAACTATCATAGTTCCCGAGATATTTGGGGGTGTTCGAACCGAAGTCTTGAAAACTTGAAAATCTGACCCTTGATGACCTCTGGTGACCTCAATATTGACCTGAAGAAAAAATTAACGAAATACTTTCGAAAGAGCTTGTCTCGAGCTATCTAACGTCGTTTCCCGCTTGTCGCTACGTTGCGTGGTTTTCGAGATCATAGGGGGGGGGGGGGGGGCGAAATCCGCCCCCCCCCCCTCCAGGGCGTGTAATTATCAGAGGCCCTCCAGGGCGCGTGTTAAAAAACAAAGCAACATTAACAGGGTCAGGGGTGTGGATTTCCAAAAAGCTTGCATCCGCCCATGGGCACCCCAATGGGTGCCCAAAGACGGATCCAAGGGGGCACCGGGCCATATCCCCAAACGACTGAAATTGGACGAAAATTGACGCCTTTCCGAATTATTAAGCACATCTAAGCAACTTGTACAGTCATAATGCTCAAACGAGCGGAATCCGGGGAGGTTTTTGATTGTGTCACACTTTTTGTAATTCGACCCACCAAAGCAACTTTACTGGCCGCTCTGGATCCGCCCAGGAGTCTTTGCCCATCGCCCAATGCATATTATTTGAGGAAAAAAAGAGTCACGCAGTGGGCTCCATGTCGTAATGTCATTAACCTGAGCCGCGCCGGGGCAGGTTTTCAACGCCCCTCGAATGTTGCTCGTGAATCAAAGTCTATCGTCGTGCCGAGATATTTGCCCTCTATTGTTGTTCCCTCCCTCTAACGCCCCTCTAACGCTCCTCGAATGTTGTTCGTGAACAGCGGAAACAAAGTCTATCGTCGTGCCCAGATATTTGGCAGTCTCTGGGGCAGGCTCCAAAGTTTGCCAAATTTGTCCTTTGATGACCTCTGGTAACCTTAATATTTACCTGAGCCAAAACATTACCGAATTTGCTTGCAACTATACCCGATGGATATGTGTCCGCAAATTTGTATACGAAAACGCTTATGGTTTCGAAGTGTCGAAATAAGGTTTTCAAATGCTGCGTTATCGGGCTTAGGAGCAGCGCGCACCGACGCACAACCCTGTTTCCCATTAACAGCCCTGTTTCCCATTAACAGCCCTGTTTCCCATTAACAGCCCTGTTTCCCATTAACAACCCTGTTTCCCATTAACAACCCTGTTTCCCATTAACAGCCCTGTTTTCCCATTAACAGCCCTCTTTCCCATTAACAGTCCTGTTTCCCATTAACAGACCTGTTTCCCATTAAAAGCGCATGTCCATGGGAACTGCAAGACGTGAATTGCAGCCAGTGTAGGTATAGACAGCCAGTACGTGTATAGGTATAGACAGCCAGTACGTGTATAGGTATAGGCAGCCAGTACATATATAGGTATACAGTCGGTACGCAAGTTATAATGCCCGTTTAAGTTCAAAGCAAGGTACTTAAGTGTTCTTTCAGATTAGGAAAGAACAATGAAGAAAGAACCGCCGCTCGGTTCCCCATAATGGCGTTATACCCAATAATGGCGTTTTGCTGGTCATACTTGAATGGGTGAGGCACCATTTCGAACAGGTTCTCGCAAACAGCAAACCGGACATTTCAGAAGTCGGGCGGAGATCATGTCAATCATCGATCAACAGATATATCAAAACATTGCGCAAAAGCAAAGGGAAAATATAAGCATACAGCAAATACATAGGCCTCAACAGGTGCACTTAAACACATTTCTGCTTATTTCAAAGGGATATGGTGTCATAGTATTGGGGGTGCTCAAAACATGATTGGGGTGCTCGAATCAACATTAGGGTGCTCGGGTACCCCAACGAGATATAAATCCACACCTATGAACAATGGCTATTAGTGGGAAAACGTATTTAACCCGCGCCGTGCCGGTGCTCGGCGCCACCTTCGCCGTGCCGCGGGGGGGTAGACGCCACCCCCTCGAACTTGGCTCCTATGAGACGCACACAAAATAAAAACGAAAATACTATTCGAAACCTCGTCAAAAATAATTTTGAAACTATTGCTGTCATTTTTTGGCTCAGAGATCAATATTGAGGTCACCAGAGGTCATCAAACAAAACAAAAAACTATTTTTGGCAACACGGTTTATAGCAAATTATTTTTTACCTAATAACGATAAGACAACAATTTTGATTCCAACGTATTTGTCTCGTCAAGGCGCTTTGATTCATATTCCTTTAGACCAGGTCAGGTCAACTTAACAATTTGACCTCAGGTCAAGGTCAATTGGTGACCCAAGTAGGCTACGCTGCATATTGGCAGGCGTCTCTCGACGAAACAAACGCATTGGTGCTGGTTTCACTTATCTATCTTCATTATGCCAAGAGTTATTAACACAAATGTGTTGGTGACCTCAGATGACCTCGGCTGACACTGTATCAAAAATTGCACATGGATCGTCAAGAATGGCCTATGATAATATGATCCAGAAGGAATTGGACTGATATCATGCGTGTATCCTCGGAATAGGAAGCATTTGAATATTTCCCTATTTACTTATAATGGGGAGGTCACGAAATTGACCCGACCTTAGGTCAACGATATAAAAACAAAAATCCGAGATGAACGAATTGTAGGTATCTATGACCTTATGACATTCTGTAAATTTGAAACCGATCGACCAAAAACTGTAGTTGTGGTACGACCGCAAACATTTTGTGGAGGTGGAGTCACGTGACCTGGCCTGGTGACCTGACCTGAGATGACCCGTCGTCAAGGATCTTACACAATGTGGGTAATTGATGCCCAAACAGCTGTACCAAAAACGGTTACGCTGAGCGCCGCCATTTTTACGCTATCTTCGAAAAAAACTTAGGGGAGTCTAAACGCCCCCCTCCCCGGCACGGCGATATCAATTCTGATTAGCACCACAAGCGATGTTCAATTGACATATTCGTAAAGATGGAAATATTTTTGGTTACCCACTGTCTGTCACCCACTGTCTACGCGTGTTAGTTTCTATGCGCCTGCAGTTCTTTTCATTATAAAAAGTAATAAAGAAGTACCAAGTAGCATGACCAACGTGGTATTATACTTAATATCAACATGTCATGAACGTTATTTTCGGCTGTGAGAAAAGTGCATATTAGTTCATACGAAGTAACGAAAGTGACATTTTGTATTTACCAGACCCAATCCAAAGAATAGATATCGTTGTCTGCCCGTGCAGAACAGTGAATCACTGTGCGGAGTCAGAGGTACTGTGCTGCTTGCAGAGATAAGGCAACAATCCATGAGTCAGCCGGGTTCCTTGCGATGCAGAAAGTACGTATGGTATACGGCAGAATGTTTTTCCGGTCTGCAGTGATAAAAGAGGACTCCTCCTGCGTGTGTCAGCATCATGCGTGTGTCAGCACCCCGTGTCTCCATTTCCAGCTCCGTTGCGTTCCATTTCCAGCTCCGGGCGTATCTTCAGAGGGACACATTGAATTTGATCACCACAGCCTCGCCACCGTCGTGTATATATAGGACATGACTGACAGCCAGCCTACATGACAGCCATTTCCACACACACACACACACACACACACACACACACACACACACACACACACACACACACACACACACACACACACACACACACACACACACACACACACACACACACACACACACACACACACACACACACACACACACACACACACACACACACACACACACACACACACACACACACACACACACACACACACACACACACACACACACACACACACACACACACACACACACACACACACACACACACACACACACACACACACACACACACACACACACACACACACACACACACACACACACACACACACACACACACACACACACACACACACACACACACACACACACACACACACACACACACACACACACATACACACACACACACACACACACACACACACACACACACACACACACACACGCACGCACGCACGCACGCACGCACGCACGCACGCACGCACGCACGCACGCACGCACGCACGCACGCACGCACGCACGCACGCACGCACGCACACACGCACACACGCACACACGCACACACACACACACACACACACACACACTGGTTTTGCCTCCGCTACGTTCCTGCGTTATATCGTCCTCGCACTCCGTCATGCGCGACATTATGCTACAAAGCGGGGCTAGTGATACGATTCCGTCTGTCAGGGCAGTCACTGCCGGGGTGCATTGTCCGGGGCTTGTATGGTATATATGTACGTCAGCACCAGTCAGCCATCACCGGCGGCACCACGGCCGAGTGACCAGCCTGCCGGGCTATATAGCGAGGGCCCGTCGGTGCCGGTACGGTCCCCGTCCGTCGGTGCGGCCCGCGCTGGCCGGTGCGGTCCAGGCATGGTTGGTGCAGCCGGCCGGCAGTCGGTGCTGCCTGCCCGCGACCCCGCCAGTCGGCGGCGGTCCAGGTATGGTTGGTGCGGCCGGCCGGCAGTCGGTGCTGCCTGCGGTGGTGGCCGCGACCCTGGCAGTCGGCGCTCGGCAGCGACGCCCGCTCGCTGCGCTGGTCATGGTGGGGCGGCTGCCACGCCCGGCCGGCGTGCTGCCGGCCGTGCTCGCCGTGCTGGCCGTGTCGGCACACAGTCTGCCGTCCTCCCCAGCCGCCCTGGAGCAGCTACAGAAGCAGCCTCAGGAGAGACTCACCAAAGGCGCGGTAAGAGGACAGGGTGGGAGGTGGATAGGGTTATATCAGAGGACTCAGGGGAGACTCACCAGAGGCGCGGTAAGAGGACAGGGTGGGAGGCGGATAGGGTTACACCGCAAGACTCAGGAGAAACTCACCAAAGGCGCGGTAAGAGGACAGGGTGGGAGGAGGATAGGGTTATACCGCAAGACTCAGGAGAAACTCACCAGAGGCGCGGTAAGAGGACAGGGTGGGAGGTGGATAGGGTAACAGAGTTGGCTGGCTGGACTCCAGGTACTAATCCTCTCCCCCTCCCCTGTTCCCGGCAGGCGTACCTGACCAAGTTTGGCTGACTGGACGCAGGGTTCTGACACCCCCCCTCCCCTGTTCTCGGCAGGCGTACCTGACCAAGTTTGGCTGGATGGACTCAGGGTTCTGACACCCCCCCCCCCCCTCCCCTGTTCCTGGCAGGCGTACCTGACCAAGTTTGGCTGACTGGACGCAGGGTTCTGACACCCTCCCTCCCTTGTTCCCGGCAGGCGTACCTGACTAAGTTTGGCTGGCTGTACTCAGGGTTCTGACACCCCCCCCCTCCCTTGTTCCCGGCAGGCGTACCTGACCAAGTTTGGCTGGCTGTACTCAGGGTTCTGACACCCCCCCCCTCCCTTGTTCCCGGCAGGCGTACCTGACCAAGTTTGGCTGGCTGTACTCAGGGTTCTGACACCCCCCCTCCCTTGTTCCCGGCAGACGTACCTGACCAAGTTTGGCTGGCTGTACTCAGGGTTCTGACACCCCCTCCCTTGTTCCCGGCAGACGTACCTGGCCAAGTTTGGCTGGCTGTACTCAGGGTTCTGACACCCCCCCCCCTCCCTCCCTTGTTCCCGGCAGACGTACCTGGCCAAGTTTGGGCGCCTGTACTCGGGGTACTAATCCCCTCCCCCTCCCCTGTTCCTGGCAGGCGTACCTGACCAAGTTTGGCTGACTGGACGCAGGGTTCTGACACCCCCCCCCCCTCCCCCTCTCCTGTTCCTGGCAGGCGTACCTGACCAAGTTTGGCTGACTGGACGCAGGGTTCTGACACCCCCCCCCCCCTCCCCCTCCCCTGTTCTCGGCAGGCGTACCTGACCAAGTTTGGCTGGATGGACTCAGGGTTCTGACACCCCTCCCTTGTTCCCGGCAGACGTACCTGGCCAAGTTTGGGTGGCTGCACTCGGGGTACTAATCCCCTCCCCCTCCCCTGTTCCTGGCAGGCGTACCTGACCAAGTTTGGCTGACTGGACGCAGGGTTCTGACACCCCCCCCCCCTCCCCCTCCCCTGTTCTCGGCAGGCGTACCTGACCAAGTTTGGCTGGATGGACTCAGGGTTCTGACACCCCCCCCTCACTTGTTCCCGGCAGGCGTACCTGACCAAGTTTGGCTGGCTGTACTCAGGGTTCTGACACCCCCTCCCCTCCCCTGTTCCCGGCAGGCGTACCTGACCAAGTTTGGCTGACTGGACTCCAGGTACTAATCCTCTCCCTTCCCTTGTTCCCGGCAGGCGTACCTGACCAAGTTTGGCTGGCTGGACTCGGCGTCCGACCCGACTCTGACCCGGTCCGGCTCCCTGCAGTCGCTCTCCACTAAACTGGCCGAGTTTCAGAGGTTCGCCGCCCTGCCCGTCACCGGTCAGTGAGCTGCTATTGGACACATGGCTGGGGTCATATTCGCCACCAGTTTCTGGGGTCATATTCAACACCAGTCTCTGGGCATATTCACCACCAGTCTCTGGAGTCATATTCACCACCAGTCTCTGGGGTCATATTCACCACCAGTATCTGGGGTCATATTCACCACCAGTCTCTGGGGTCATATTCACCACCAGTCTCTGGGGTCATATTCACCACCAGTTTCTGGGGTCATATTCACCACCAGTCTCTGGGATCATATTCACCACCAGTCTCTGGGGTCATATTCACCACCAGTCTCTGGGGTCATATTCACCACCAGTCTCTGGGGTCATATTCACCACCAGTTTCTGGGGTCATACTCACCACCAGTCTCTGGGGTCATATTCACCACCAGTCTCTGGGGTCATACTCGCCACCAGTCTCTGGGGTCATATTCACCACCAGTTTCTGGGGTCATATTCACCACCAGTCTCTGGGGTCATACTCGCCACATGTCTCTGGGGTCATACTCGCCACATGTCTCTGGGTCATATTCACCACCAGTCTCTGGGATCATACTCGCCACATGTCTCTGGGGTCATATTCACCACCAGTCTCTGGAATCATACTCGCCACCAGTCTCTGGGGTCATACTCGCCACCAGTCTCTGGGGTCATTTTCGCCACTTGTCTCTGGGGTCATACTCGCCACATGTCCCTGGGGTCATATTCACCACCAGTCTCTGGGGTCATACTTGCCACCAGTCTCTGGGGTCATATTCGCCACCAGTCTCTGGGGTCATATTCACCACCAGTCTCTGGGGTCATATTCACCACCAGTCTCTGGGATCATACTCACCACATGTCTCTGGGGTTATATTCGCCACATGTCTCTGGGGTCATATTCACCACCAGTCTCTGGGGTCATATTCACCACCAGTCTCTGGGATCATATTCACCACCAGTCTCTGGGGTCATATTCACCACCAGTCTCTGGGGTCATACTCGCCACATGTCTCTGGGGTCATACTCGCCACATGTCTCTGGGGTCATATTCACCACCAGTCTCTGGGATCATACTCGCCACATGTCTCTGGGGTCATACTCGCCACATGTATCTGGGGTCATACTCGCCACATGTCTCTGGGGTCATATTCGCCACCAGTCTCTGGGGTCATATTCACCACCAGTCTATGGGATCATACTCGCCACATGTCTCTGGGGTCATACTCGCCACATGTCTCTGGGGTCATACTCACCACCAGTCTCTGGGATCATACTCGCCACATGTCTCTGGGGTCATATTCACCACATGTCTCTGGGGTCATATTCACCACCAGTCTCTGGGATCATACTCACCACATGTCTCTGGGGTCATATTCACCACCAGTCTCTGGGGTCATACTCGCCACCAGTCTCTGGGGTCATATTCACTACCAGTCTCTGGGGTCATTTTCACCACCAGTCTCTGGGGTCATTTTCACCACCAGTCTCTGGGGTCATATTCACCACCAGTCTCTGGGGTCATATTCACCACCAGTTTCTGGGATCATACTCGCCACATGTCTCTGGGGTCATACTCGCCACATGTCTCTGGGGTCATATTCACCACCAGTCTCTGCGATCATACTCGCCACATGTCTCTGGGGTCATACTCGCCACATGTCTCTGGGGTCATATTCACCACCAGTCTCTGGGGTCATACTCGCCACATGTCTCTGGGGTCATATTCACCACCAGTCTCTGGGATCATACTCGCCACATGTCTCTGGGGTCATACTCGCCACATGTCTCTGGGGTCATATTCACCACCAGTCTCTGGGGTCATATTTACCAACAGTCTCTGGGATCATACTCGCCACCAGTCTCTGGGGTCATATTCACCACCAGTCTCTGGGGTCATATTCACCACCAGTCTCTAGGGTCATATTCACCACCAGTCTCTGGGGTCATACTCGCCACCAGTCTCTGGGGTCATATTCACCACAAGTCTCTGGGGTCATATTCACCACCAGTCTCTGGGGTCATATTCACCACCAGTCTATGGGGTCATATTCACCACCAGTCTCTGGGGTCATATTCACCACCAGTCTCTGGGATCATATTCACCACCAGTCTCTGGGGTCATATTCACCACCAGTCTCTGGGATCATATTCACCACCAGTATCTGGGGTCATATTCACCACCAGTCTCTGGGGTCATATTCACCACCAGTCTCTGGGGTCATATTCACCACCAGTCTCTGGGGTCATATTCACCACCAGTCTCTGGGGTCATATTCACCACCAGTCTCTGGGGTCATATTCACCACCAGTCTCTGGGGTCATATTCACCACCAGTCTCTGGGATCATATTCACCACCAGTATCTGGGGTCATATTCACCACCAGTCTCTGGGGTCATATTCACCACCAGTCTCTGGGATCATATTCACCACCAGTCTCTGGGGTCATATTCACCACCAGTCTCTGGGATCATATTCACCACCAGTATCTGGGGTCATATTCACCACCAGTCTCTGGGGTCATATTCACCACCAGTCTCTGGGGTCATATTCACCACCAGTCTCTGGGGTCATATTCACCACCAGTCTCTGGGGTCATACTCGCCACCAGTCTCTGGGGTCATATTCACCACCAGTCTCTGGGATCATATTTACCACCAGTCTCTGGGGTCATATTTACCACCAGTCTCTGGGGTCATATTCACCACCAGTCTCTGGGGTCATATTCACCACCAGTCTCTGGGGTCATATTCACCACCAGTCTCTGGGGTCATATTCACCACCAGTCTCTGGGGTCATATTCACCACCAGTCTCTGGGGTCATATTCACCACCAGTCTCTGGGGTCATATTCACCACCAGTCTCTGGGATCATATTCACCACATCTCTCTGGGGTCATATTCACCACCAGTCTCTGGGGTCATACTCGCCACCAGTCTCTGGGGTCATATTCACCACCAGTCTCTGGGGTCATATTCACCACCAGTCTCTGGGGTCATATTCACCACCAGTCTCTGGGGTCATACTCGCCACCAGTCTCTGGGGTCATATTCACCACCAGTCTCTGGGGTCATACTCGCCACCAGTCTCTGGGGTCATATTCACCACCAGTCTCTGGGGTCATACTCGCCACCAGTCTCTGGGGTCATATTCACCACCAGTCTCTGGGGTCATATTCACCACCAGTCTCTGGGGTCATATTCACCACCAGTCTCTGGGGTCATACTCGCCACCAGTCTCTGGGGTCATATTCACCACCAGTCTCTGGGGTCATATTCACCACCAGTCTCTGGGGTCATATTCACCACCAGTCTCTGGGGTCATACTCGCCACCAGTCTCTGGGGTCATATTCACCACCAGTCTCTGGGGTCATATTCACCACCAGTCTCTGGGGTCATATTCACCACCAGTCTCTGGGGTCATACTCGCCACCAGTCTCTGGGGTCATACTCACCACCAGTCTCTGGGGTCATACTCGCCACCAGTCTCTGGGGTCATATTCACCACCAGTCTCTGGGGTCATATTCACCACCAGTCTCTGGGGTCATATTCACCACCAGTCTCGGCTCGGCGCTTGTTTGTGTGTTTGCTTGCTTGCCTCGTTTTTGCATTTCGATGTGTGACTCCTTGGTGAGATAGCTTTCACATTGAGAACGGTACATGTCTTGAAAACAATATTGATGTCTTTTGCGAAGAATATAATAATCTTAAGCTATGATATGTTCATTCTGATATTCCTTCTCTCTCGAAATTGTGTCAAGCATCAGAATAGTATACTCATAGGTCACCCAGCGCTACCAGCGCACAAAAAGTCCTAACCTGCTATCCCGCAGAATCAGCAGGCTGCAGGTAACATGCAACTGACGGTGGGACTCCCGGTGGTCGCGCCGTCATACTATATGTGGGGATGTACCGGTGGAGGGGGGTGGGTGGGTGGGTGGGGGGGGGGGGGGGCTGCCCGGCCCCGTGGCTGCATAGCGACATTCTCGCATGCCTATCTAGTATCTTTAGCGGTGCAAATCCTGCACTGACGGCCAGCCATAGAGGCTGGAGTGGGAAGCACCGCGGACCTGCTGCCCTGACCTGACCTGATCTGAGCTGACCAACCCTGGCCTGACCTGATGTAGCCTGGCCTGGCTTGTGACCTGACCTGACCTGACCTGACCTGACCTGACCTGACCTGACCTGACCTGACCTGACCTGACTTGACCTGACCTGACCTGATTTGACATGACATCTGCATCAGGAGTGATGGACGACGTGACTGTCTCCAAGATGCAGCAGCCGCGCTGCGGAGTCCCCGATAAGCCTGCTCCGATCCAGCGGCGCAGAAAACGACATGCTCTGCAGGGTAAGTACACTGATTGAATGTATCTTGCAGGGTGAGTACTCTGATTGAATGTATCCTGCTGAGTATATCCTGCTGAGTGATTGCTGGTCATCCTGCTGAGTGATTCGCATATTCTGCGGCTAATAACGTCGTCCGTAGAACCAAGATACCAAGACGCAAGACGAATTGCACAGCACTAGTGGGTGGTAAACCTGTCCACCCGTTAACCCGCAAGTTACTGGGGTATATTTCATAACGCGACTTACTGGGGGGGGGGGCTATTTTTTGCCCCCCCCCCCCCCTCTGATCTCCGGAACTACTGGACAGAATGTAAAAAAATCAAAAGGCATTCGATAGCCCTTGGAAATTTATCGAGGGAAACATAATATTGTTGACCTCGGGGTCACCGATGACGTCACAGGTCGGGTCAAGTACAAAATGTTTGACCGTGTCAAAAGGTCTCTATGAATGGAATTGTCGCGCAAAATTGCGATATTAAACGCATAAGCCGTTGATAAATCGGTATGATTCGTGTGTCTGACACTTCTAAGTACATTTCTAAGCTGTTTATAACCTTGGGTCAGGTCAAGGTCATCCGAGGTCACGAGGTCAAACTGCAGATTACGGTCATTAGACGTTGTAACACATGTTTATGGGTTTGTTTTTCGTCTAGAACGCGAAAAATGACCTTAGAACATTGTTTGTTCCATATAAATAGAAGTAAAAAGCAAAAATGGAAATGCGTTTTTTGTCATAGTGATGCTGTGAGAAGTGGTCGATTTTTGTCATTTAAAGGTCATAACTCTGTCATTTTTAAAGATATCGACTTTAAATTTGGTACACATATTCACCGCATACGTCTCGATCACATATATTCCGGTTTTTGGATAATTCTTGTTTTGTAAAAAAAAAATGTATAAAAAAAAAATGTCTGGATTTCTCAAAATTTTGAATTATAAAAATCTCAAAAATCTGAGATGGCAGTTTCATAGCCCAGTCTATTGCCAGTAATTTGATTTAATACAATTTAGTTTATCTCAAATATCGTACCTTTGACAGCGTTTTCCGCAAACCATTATTTTACAACAAAAACCGAAGAACATGACGTCACTCTGACGTCATTCACGGTGGCCTATCATAGTCTTATATTTTTAATTTTGCCAACATGTGTAGAATTGATGTGAGAGAAGTTACTGCAAGTCTGATGACGATACGGGTGTTTGTTTAAGAGTTATTGCAAAACAACGGGAGGGGGAGGGGGGCAAAAAATACCCCCCAGTAACTCGCGGGTTAACGCCATTACTGTTCATCATGGGGATGCCTAATATGGGGGATGTCACCATGGCTAATATACATGGTGGTATAAATGTCGCCTAGGCGCCACATGCCATAACACAGTGATTCTAGCGCGAATATGTCCAGATTTGGCATTACAAGATTGCGAACGAAATAAGAGTGCTCAGGAGGCTGGGCAACGGCATCAGTGTTGCTTTTCTTCGTGTCACCAAACTGTATATATGGGATATGTTGTATTGCCTTGTCGTGTGCGGATAAATAAATGATTCCCAAATAAGGGGTAATATCCAGGAGCGCAGCCAGACCTTCAGAAGGGGGGGGGGGGCAAGCCCCTGGGAGAGGCCCATCACCTAAAAAAATACCTCTGGATATGAAAAACTCTACTGATTTCGGCCACTTTATTTTGGGAGACCCCTTTTTAATAACTTTTCTTCGTCTACTTTTGATGAGCTGGATTGACCAGGACCCTCAGAAGGCATTGTACTGAGCGCATTACTATTGTTTTATTGTTAGGTACAGGAGATAAAACCTATCTTAGCTGACAACAGGTGGGGTCGGCTTTTGAGTGTGGGGGCGGCTGAAATGACGAAAAAAATGTACCCCCATTTTGATACGTGTATTTAAGCCTTTCAGCATTTTCTCATGTGGATTTTCATGTTTTTTGTTTCATGTGAAATTTTACGGTTTCCCTGATAAAACCCAGAAATATAGGCGGTGGGCCTCGTAGTTTGGATAATAAGTTAAACATGCTATTCATTCAATGCAGCGTTACGACGAACCAATGACGATGACTATGGCTTCGTTATGACGATGACTACCGATGTGACGCCGGGAAGCGGCGTGAAAATGTTAATTTTAGGTCCTGGAAAACGAAATGTTAATATTGGAACCAGACCGTGAGGTGAGATAGCTCGGGGAGATGGTCCTGGCCTGTTTCCTCTATTAGCTCTTCGGTCCAGCAAATTGTGCACCGCTAGAGCAGCTTCCGGGTGCCAACCTCCTCGTCTTTGCGTTCGGGTTGCCTTTTTCGGAACTCGGTAAACTAGCTAAACATATAGCCTGCTTGCAACTTAAAGGAAATAGCTCACCTTGGAAAATTTCCCAAACACGATTTGATTATATTTTTTCATACAATTTATTTTTATATGGTCAAAAATGGCCTTATATCGCGCCGATTCAGGACAGAAGGCCGTAAATTATTATTGTTTATCAAAACTATATGCATACTCTCTGAGTCAGAGTCCAGACGTCACGCGAATTAAAAAAAAAAATGGTTCAGCCAATCCGATTCGAAAGTAGTCACGTAAGGATAGACACGCATTAGAGATGTGCCAACCAGCGGCCGGCGGTTCGCTTGCTAGCACCAGCTGCAAGCTGATTGGCTGATGGTATAGCCTCTGCCCGGGCTAGATCCAGCACCACATTCTTTCTCCTGCACCGCATTCATTCGCCACAAAGTCAAATATATTCGGCTGGAGAGTCTTTTCAGTCAAGAAAACTTGCAGATAGGGGTTTTCCAACACAGGCTACAAAACTGCTATCTCAGTTTAAAACTAATGTTAAAGGTAAACTATTTCCTTTAAAAGTGAATATGTTATGAGGAGAATGGGCCCTGGTGCCAACAATTACAGCCAAGGAGAGCCTTTGCCAGACACTTAATGAAATTACTTTTCCCATTTTCCAAATTTGTATAAGCAATTGCGAAATTTGTGTCATGCCGCGAAGCGGCGCGAAATTTTCCAGTTTCTGACAGCTGGATTTTAGCTTTATTGCTAGATTTTGACTGCACTGCAAAGACAATTTTTACGTTAAATTGTTCATTTTTTCCCGCAAAAGGTAGGGTGGGGAGGGGTCGACCCGCCTCCCGCCTTCTAAAAGTGGGAGAGTTTTCCCAGACCTCCCCCCGACACTCCCGTCGGCGACGCCCCTGGCTGACAAATATTGCAGCACACACTCTCCTGAGAGGAAAATTGTAAAATTGTTTTGTACTAACACCACCCCCGCCCCGATTTCAAAAACGCATCAAACTTATCAAATTACCATTTTTAAACCCAAGAAAACATTGCAAGGTGGGTCAGAGTACAGCACATTACCGCTCATTATGACCGCACCGACCACGGCTAGCAGGCGCTCCAGCTATAGCAGGCGCTCCAGGCGACGGCTAGAAACCCTTGGGCAGGCACGAGGGCCCCGTTCACTGACTCAATGGCTCTCTGGATAAGCTCGAGAGGGCCCTGAACAGACTCAATGGCCCCTTGGAAAGCCGAAAGGCCCCTGAGCAGACTCTAATAGCCCCTGGGCAGGTTAGAGAGGCCCCTGAACAGGATCAATGGACCATTGGGAAAGCTCGAGAGGCCCCTGAACAGACTCTAATGGCTTCTAGGCAGGTTCAAGAAGCCCTTGAACAGACTCAATGGGTACCTGAGCAAGCTCGAGAGGCCTCTGGGCAGGCTCTAATGACCCCTGGGCAGGTTCGGGAGGCCCCTGAACAGACTCGATGGGCCTCTGGGAAAACTATAATGAGCCCCTGGGCAGGTTCAAGAGGCCCCAAAACAGACTATAATGGGCCCCTGGCCAGGCTCGAGAGGCCCCAGAACATACTCAATGGGCCCATGGACATGCTCGAGATGCCACTGGGCAGGTTTGTTGGGCCGTGGGTTGGCTCAATTGGCCCCTGGACAAGTGAACATGCTCTAGAGGTCCCTGGGCAGGGTTTGGGGACCCCTAAGTGGGCTCATGGGGCCTCAGAGCATGCTCGAAAAGTCCCTCGGAATGTTTTTGCGCCCTTAAGTGGGCTCAATGGGCCCCTGGACATGCTCGAGAGGCCCCTGAACAGGTTTGTGAGCCCCGCGGCGGGCTCAGTGTGCCCCTGGACCTGCCCAAGAGGCCCCCTGGGCCAGCTTCGAAAGCCCTTCAGTGTCTCTTAGAGCCCTTGACATGCACCAGAGTGACCCTTGCCTGGTTTGAGGGCTCCTCTGTGACTTTTTGAAAGCCATTTAGCTAATGCAAATGGTACCTGGGCCAATCTCGGCGGGACCCCCTGTGACCCTAAGGGGAGGGGGCAATTGTCCCCTTGCCCCCCCCGCCCCGGCTGCGCCCCTGGTAATATCCCACTTGAAGTAACGGAGTCTTTGGGCGGGAGTAATGGCGATTGAGTGCGGAATGATAACTAATTCGTTTGATATGGCGTACAATGCACATCATCTATTCCAGGTTGAGTTTCACTGTCACCACCTTATCGTAAATAGCATCAAAACCAATTAACGCTAAATGATGCTCAGCTTTGTGTTACGGTTTGCGTGTTGTTACACGCTGGGAACCAGTAAACCTCTGCTTAGGCTAAGAGCATTATAGCACCCATGTCTACTTATATTCCTGTCCCTAGGTGACACTAGTAGTAAACGCCTGAAGTTATGCTGTACCGCATAGCTTGAAGCCGAGAACAGCGATATGCGCCACGGGGAGGGGGTAACGAGTCATTCTGGACAGCGAAAGGGGTTAACGCTGAGAACCACTGGGCTAAATATTCTCTGCTGGATTTTGAGCAGCTAACATTTTTAGGACGTGATTACTCACCCCGCACGCCAACAGTTTGTATCAACGCCTAACCAGTGAATCATATGCGGCTGACAACTATCCACCAACACTGGAAGGACAACTTGCGAATGTCAAGAACGGAAAACATGAAGTTGACAGCACAATTTTACCTTCATGATCCATACATAGAAGCAATGTGGTATATATCACTCTGTTGTTTTGCTTTAAAAACGTCTTTCTTTCTGTTTTGATGTGAGAATCAAGACATGAATGTGTATACTGTATATCCCAAACGGGACTCTTACGGGCGATTTTTAATGTATGTATTGCCATTTAAAAACTCCGACATAAAATGGCTATTCCGAGTCTTGAGTCGATAACGTTAAAAGGTGAGACATGTTAAAAAGACACTCGTAAGCAGCATTCATACAGGCAAAACATAAAAAGCATACATATGTACATAGTCCATACATACAACACGCACGCACACACACACGCACACACGCAAATTCATCCAGTCCGAGCTAAATGATTGCACAGTGCACGCCTTTAACGACTTGCCTTGCCTTGCTATTATTGCACCACTCCCGTCTAAAGTGACGTCCACCAACTGTCGTACCGACGGAGGTGACGGGGGTGACGTAGTCCGGACGAATCCAGTTATTTCCGGTCGGCCCTGGCCCGTGGCCTGACTTCGGTCGCCCCCCACCCCCTGTCTGTCGCTGCTGACAACTGACGGCCGCATGGAGCGGTGTGCACGCGGCGTGCTAACGACAACGGCGCCGCACCGCTCGTGCCCGCTTCACTGCCGACAGGGGACGTCAGAGCAGCCCCCCCCCCCGGCGCCCGCGGCCTGACGCGGCTGAACACCCGCCAGATTGTCCGCTGAAACCAGCTCATCTCCACCTATTGCAGGTTCCAGGTGGAGGAAAAGAGACCTGACGTATACAATTATCAACTGGCCGCAAAACAGAGACCAGGAGAAGACCAGGAAGGCCATACAGGACGCCTTCCAAGCCTGGGCGGACGTGTCGCCACTAACCTTCACGGAAATCGACAAGACCAGCAAAGAGAGTATCGACATAGATATACGGTGAGATAACGGTCATACTGCTGTTAGTTATTCGATTTGTTCCGAGTAGCTCAATTCATATCCAACACGAATGTGGCATGACATCAGTTTTATCGACTATTAATCGGAATTTAGGAGAATGATTACAGATAGTCATAGAAACAATGCTGATTGCTCCTTGTATTGATTTTGGTGCGCTGTTAAGCTCATTTACTGCACAAGATGTTCAGTGTAACAGCAATCCTGGTAGCTAATAATGGTATGGCTAACTGGGAACCCTCTGAACTGAACTGTCCTTTGCTGAACCAACCTCAACTGATCTGAGCTGTCTGGCCTTACTGGCCTTACGGGTCTGATCTGTCCTGACAAGATCTAGCATGGTCTAACGCTGCCTGATCTGATCTGACCTAGCCTGACCTGTCCCGACTAACCTGACCTGACCGCTCCAGGTGGAGGAAGAGCATGTGACCTTACTAACCTGACCTGACCGCTCCAGGTGGAGGAAGGTGGAAGAAGAGCAGGAGACCTTACTAACCTGACCTGACCGCTGCAGGTGGAGGAAGGTGGAAGAAGAGCAGGAGACCTTACTAACCTGACCTGACCTGACCTGACCTGTGGCACAGGTTCGAGTACGGTGACCATGGCGACAACGACCCATTCGACGGCGCCGGCGGCACTCTGGCGCACGCCTTCTTCCCCATCTATGGAGGCGACGCGCACTTCGACAAGAGCGATAACTTCAGCGTTGAGCCGGGCTGCCCAAACGGCGTGGACCTGTTCACGGTGGCGACGCACGAGTTCGGCCACAGTCTGGGCCTGGCTCACAGTAAGGTCAACACTTCCCTGATGGCGCCCTTCTACCAACCTCCTAGTGGCGACCGCAAGATCGTCAAGGAGGATGATATAAACGGTATCCAGGTGAGCGCTGACACACTGCAAAGCTGCGGCGCAGTGAGGGAACAAATCGGTTAGCTTGAGCAATGCTTGAGAGTTGAGTGTGCTTAAGATAAAAGTGATTCGACAGAATATCATGTTACGTTGGAACTCCAGAGTCAAACACCTATACTTACCCTACTTTATACAACTATCTTAAAACTATCATCACACATGATAATGTTTTGAAAATATAATTCAAGGAAGATAAAAACGTTTTAACCGATGATAATGATGATTAGAACATGTTTAACTCTCGAGTAGCTGGTTTTGCACTGGTCTGGCTGGTTACAATGGCACACTGCACAGTACACACGACGCAATCGTGACTGCAAACCCTCTGCACAGTTATCCCGCTCGTTGACCTGATCTGTTCGCGGCCGCTGACACCGACCGTAAGGCGTCCCAGTCAAAGACAGATAGTACAGGTCGGGGGCCAACTCCTGCCGACAAGACCAACCCACTTTGCCGGGACGGGAAGGAGTCCGGCGGGTGAGTTTATCAATTGAACTACGCGGAGGACAGCGCTTTGTATTTTGTAAGGACATATTAATATACGTGTGTATATGCAAAGCTCACTTGTTCATCTAAATTAACACCATAGGTGCCAATCCAGAGCCGATGTAGTGGCTGATGCAGTATCGGTCTATCTCTATCTCCAGGAGCTGTATGGCAAGCCTCCAGAAACGCTTACACCATCGCCTAGTGGGGGAGAGGAGGAGGAGGAGGAGGAGGAGGAGGAGGAGGAGGAGGAGGAGGAGGAGAAGGAGGACTCCACGCTCTGCACCGACAGCACCGTTGACGCGATGCTCACCATGACAATCAGAGGCAAGAAGCGAACGTACGCCTTCAAGGGGGAAGATTACTGGCGAATCACCGACATAGGCGTGATGAAGAATTATCCGAAGAAGATCACCGACAAGTGGGGAGGGGTGCCCGGCGACCTCGATGCCGTGCTTGTGTACGCCCCGCGCTCATCCGCAAAGGATACACTGTTCTTCTTCAAGGTAACACGTCTATTACGCATTTGTAGCCGAAAATTGTTAACGATGTCGATATTGTTAACGGGGTCAATGTAAATTGCAATGATATAAATTATAAACGATGTTGTAAATTGTCGATATTGTTATACAAATGTTGGCTTCGGCTATCACGTTCAGTGGCGGCGGTAAAAGGGGGGCAGGGGTAGGGAAGGGGGCAGTTGCCCCCCCCCCCCCCCAACTTAGCCGAGGGGCGTTTTGTGTTTGGCAGGGGCTACTGACCTGAGAGGGGCGCTCTGGCCGCCTGAGAAGGGGCGCTCTGGCCGCCTGAGATGGGGCGCTCTGACTGCCTGAGAGGGGGCGCTCTGGCCGTCTGAGAGTGGGCGCTCTGGTCGCCTGAGAAAGGGCGCTCTGGCTGCCTCAGAGGGGTGCTCTGGCCGTCTGAGAGGGGCGCTCTGGCCGCCTGAGAGGGGCGCTATGGCCGCCTGAGAAGGGGCGCTCTAGTCGCCTGAGAGAGGGCGCTCTGGCCGCCTGAGAGTGGGCGCTCTGTCCGCCTGAGGGAACTCTTTGGTCGCCTGAGGGGCGCTCTGACCGCCTGTGTTTCAAGGTCACATCTTACATGGATTTGAAAGGAAACTGTATCCGTTCACGAAAACACATGCCAATTTGGATCAAGCAATATGCCAAACGTTTATATTTGGTACACAAAAGCGTATACTTCAACAGACCATAATTTAACAGACTTGTAAAATGTCAGATAGAAGCAATGTCGATTGAAACCCTGGCGGATATTTAGATAAAAATATATTATTAAATGATCAGCCCGGCAAGAAAACATTTGCTTTCGTTAGACAAGACGGTTGTTTATATCTATGCGAAGTTAAAGTTCCATGCGATCCTATCCAGTTTATGAAACACTTGCTTATGTTTCACTTCAAATTTTCTGTGACGTTTCACGCATCCCTATTTCGAAGACAGGATGAACCATAAAATATATTACAAGCGCTTTGTGAAAAGTAAAAGATTTGGATCCGTTGGAACGGTTTCGTTAGAACGTTTTTTTTTTCTCAGCGTTCGTATGTGTTGTTGGAACGTTTTTTATTCGTATGTTTTTTGGATCCGTTGGAACGGTTTCGTTACAACGTTTTTTTGCAGCATTTGTACGTGTTGCTGGCACGGCTTTTCTCCGCATATTTTGACAATGCAAGAGGCGGGGTCGGTGGGGCCGCATTTGTAAGCGTTCGTACGTGGATCCGTTCGAACGTTTTTGCTTCTTCTCTCGTTAGAACGTTTTTTTTCTTCTGTATTCGTACGTGTTGTTGGAACGCTCTTTCTCCGTATTTTAGACAATTGCAAGGGGCGGGGCCGCGTAAATACATCGGACAACTTATTTACGCCGTAGGGTTAGGTTTTATCTACGAGATGGTCTGGGGGATCCGGGGGTGGCGACAGGCGCCCCCCCCCCCCCCCCCCGGTAGGTCGCAGCGCAGCGAGCGAATGCGAGCGGAGCGTTCTAAACGTGGGTCCCTGTGGCCGTCATTTTGGTAAAGTTTAGGTCAGGTTCGATTATGTTATAACTATTTTGCAATTACAATTGTATAGTCACAATTTTGTAATTGCATTTCTTTTTTTAATTCCAACATTTTAACAACATATCGAACCCAGCGAAAATTAGCCTGCCTACGCATTGTTATTTATCATGAAAGCATATAATGTTTCATCCACTCTATCTTTTGCGAATATGTACCAAAATTATATGAACAATGAACACAAATTTGCAAAGGTGCATTGAAATCGGCAGTTTAAGTTATTATATATATATATATAT
>JAXIVJ010017568.1:0-25742 GCA_036785665.1 Chirona hameri | reverse complement strand
AATTCAAGTCCAGCATAGATTGCCTTTTCTGTATACACACACTGACCTCGCTGTAGCGACATTTTACACAGCCGTGTTTTGCAGCTGTTTCGATACAGACTGGTGTAACACCGGATGATGCCGGCTCACCTATTTCTTTATATATTTAACTGGGTCATGTTAGTCATGGACTCATGTTTGTCTGTCCGTTATAAACTCGCCTGCATCCTGACCAGGTGAACTCGAGTCCCTTCGCCGCTCGATATTGTATCATTGCCACCAGGTCGGTGGCGGTCGGTGGCGGTCGGTGGACGGCGGCGGTCGGTGGCGGCGGCCAGGCCAGATTGCGTCAGGGACTTAGCGAGCCGTGCTAAGTCGGCGGTCGGTGGACGGCGGCGGTCGGTGGCGGCGGCCGCAAGCAGGCCAGATTGCGTCAGGGATTTAGCGAGTCGTGCTCCCAGTTAAGAGCACGTTTAACTTGTGTGACACAATTCTACCGGTGAACCGGTAGAATTGTGTCACAAGTACACCGGAAGTACGCAGTCAGTGTTCACGCAAGAAAGTCTGTTTAGTAAAAGACACTGATCCGAAAATCCTGCCATTTAAATATTCGAGCATTTACAAGTTATGAAAGGACGTGTACATTTTGTAAATATCTTTGTCTTTTCCATTCTCATTTTGCTTTATCCTAACAGTTTTGCTTACTAGGTACAATTGTTAATAGCGGTTTCTATCCTGAATCGGTTGTCGCGCGCTTCTCAATGTGTTTTGATTTTATCGAACGAGATCTGAGCATTATTATATTAATTAGTAGGAAGAAGTATAACCTTATGCTCATGTTATTTGAAAATATCGAAAGAGAATGGATTCTCTTTCGATATTGTACTGCTTCTCAATGTTTTCGCTGTTTCTAGTTTCTAGTCGTTTTAACCGCGAGTAAAATAATGACAGGCTCAATATGCTCTCGCTTACTGCTAAACTCCTAGGCGCTAGCATTTATATTGACATACACTAGAATAACGACCAGTTTTTTTCCCCGGAGCGGCCTAAAGCCATATTCCGGGGGGGGGGGGGGAATTACATCTGGCAATTTGCCAGGAAAATAATTACGTTAACCGGTTTATGTGAACCCGGAGCAAGCTAGGGAATAGGGTGTCTATTTTACGTTAAGTGAATTGTTCAAAGTAAATTTAATGTCTATCTTACGTTAAGTATTTCGTTCAAAGTCAAAATTAAATAAAACACGAGACACACATACATACACATTTTATTCCATACACACACAGACACACATACACGTGTGAAAAGGTGTTAGTGTTGATGGAGCCGGGCTGTCATTGCAGCAACGGGAGACTGTTGCCAGTCTCCCTGGCTCCGGCACCCCGGCGGAGACCTGGTTGTGGGATGTATTTTGCTGGGAGAAAAGTCCTAAATAATAATAAAAAACAGCACCTAACGCAAAGGGGAAAAACCTGCGCAGAAAGCCAAAATTGCGCTAGGCAAAAAAACTGTTATATTTGATTAACTAATCGTGTTTGGTAAAGCAGATCAAGCAGGAGGCCAATCAATTCAGGATAATTATCACCTAACAGCGTTTAAAGATTTAAAGTGATTTGATTTTGTTGCGTGTAATCTATTATTTTCTGACGTTTGACATCGTGCACAGGGCAAGTAATAAGTAAATGTTTAATTGTATAACGTGGATAACCTGGGCAGTGTTGGTAATTTGGGGACGGAAGATTGTCTAGAGTATAATAATGCGTAATTTGTGTATGACCGAGGCGGAGGCGTGCTAATACATTTCTATTTCTCTACAATTCTGTTGACTAGATATAAAATGTTGGACTTTTAGCTTGATTGGATGAAGGTGAAAATGCGGAGCAGCGTCCCACTCGCGCTGGCGCAATATGCTAAATTGTAGATTTATATAATTTAAAACGTCTGATACAGGGCTTGGAAGATGGTTTCCTGGAGGTAATTCTAGGCTTAATTTCGCGAGTCTGTCGGCTTCCTCGTTTCCCGGGATACCTGCGTGTCCCGGGATCCAGAGAAACTTAATTGTGCTGTGTTTGTTATTTAAATATTTGATTAGCTGACGAATTTTAAATACTATCGGGTTTCTGCAATCACGAATCGAGGAAATGAAACAGACGGGTGCGGCTAATTGTGACTTGGGACAGACCGATTTGCGCATGCGCAGTAATGTGCCAGCATCCACCTGCCGCCGCCCGCGCGCCGATTCGCCGCCGCCTCCGACCCGCGCGCCGCACCCACACGGGAAAAGCCGAGCCGGGCCGCCGAAGGGCTGCGCTGCGGGAAGGGTGGAGGCATAACATTTATACTTCGAGCCGGCTCTCTTCTGCCGTGAGAGATCTTCAATCTCCAGAATCAATAGTCAGTTTTCATTCCGTGTGAAGTGTGGATGTGAATGCCTTCCTCTGAAGATCAGTTCAGCAGCGAAACTTCGCGTGCGATACAACTTAACCCTATTTGTAACAGGGGGGGGGGGGCGGATTCCGCCCCCCCCCCCTCATGTTTTTCCCAGATATCTCCAGAACGGCTGGGAGCAGGCCCATGAAATTTTGGGACTTTTCATAGAATTGAACTCCGCATTTGGAGTCAAAATTTTGAGTTCTTAACCTGAACAGAGGCGGTTCCAGGGCACAGTTTTGGGTGGGTTCGGAGGCGACATTTGGCGATAATACGGAAATGCGATCTTCCACGGTTTCTTCCTAACTGCCTCAAGTATGAAGGAGTTACATCGGTTTACGGTGATTGCAACAAGTGCAAATTAGTTGATGTTAATGAAATATCATAAAAATTGCATGGCAGAGGCAGTTTCAGGGGCTTGAAAGGGGGGGGGGGGTTCCAGGAAGTATTCAATGCTTGGCGGGAAGCCAATAGAGCAATATAAGGGGCATTTATAGCTATCAAGATGTAAAAGATAGCTTTTGCTTCCTTTATTTGCATAATTTATTACATATAGAGTTTCAGGGGCGTGTTCAGGAACATGAAAAGGGGGGTGACTGGCATGGTGATGACGATATGCCAGCGATAACGGCGCAATAGACGTTTAGCTTATAATTATATATGCACATATGAGGCCAGAAAATGGAATAAAGCCATTTTTTGCAGAGGCGCGCTCAGGAATGGAAGAAAGGGGGTCATATTATTGCAAGGAAACTAAGAGGCATGGGCGTACAATTACATAACATACTGCAGTTTTCGGATGAAACACGCACCACAGGCTACTCTACGAACGATTATAAGATAATAGGCGAGTCCAGGTAGGGTAAAAAGGGGGTAAGCAATGTTAATTGAAGTTGTAAGTGAAATAGTCAGTGTTGACTAGTTAGTATCATAATAGCGGATAATATACTTATCAAAAGGTCTTGCGCCGCCCCAGTTTGGATCCTGGATACGCCTATGATGAAGTACAACATGCAAAAAGGAACTATCTACGATCAGTAACATATTTATAGTGCTGGGTAGCAACTTGTCTGCGGTTAATATTTTTTCCCCAATTTTACCCCCCTTTTTCACTAACCTGGTACCGCCTATGGCAAAAATATTATTTATAACTGTTTTGTCTAATGTCTCAATCACATACCATTTCATTTATCAAAAAACAACATCAAAAAATTGTTTTATTACGCATATACTTCACCCCCATATTTAGTGACCTGCACACGCCTATGATTTTTGAATTTTCAAACCTCACCGTCATATATCAATTTCCAATCCAATATCTATCGATTCCTATTGGTTGTGTTAAAATCGGTCGATAAACATGAAAGCTATGTTGGATCAAAAATACCACTAAAATTTGTCGTTTTTGCCCCCCTGTTGCCCCCCTATCCCAATTTTTTTATTATTATTTAGAAATGTAGATCGTGTTGAGGGGACCAAACACCGTTTCATTTTTGCAAATCGGACGGGTAGATCTCGAGATCTCCGGGGGGGGGGGCGGAATCCGCCCCCCCCCCCCTGTTACAAATAGGGGTAGTCAGGAGCCTGTTACAAATAGGGTTAAACCCCGTGGATAGTCAGTTTACATTCCGTGTGAAGTGTGGATATAATTGCGTTATAATGACGCTTTACTTCAAACTTTGCCCCTGACTATTACCGTACATCTGGGCAAACACGGGAGGTCGATTTTCAATCGGAAGATCCAATGCGATATTCTATCGCACCTCGTCTCGCTCCCGCATATTTGGAAATGTCGACATATTTGGAAATGTCGAATACAAAACCAGACCCATCATACTTAACACGCGCCCTGGAGGGGGGGGGGGGGGCGAAATCCGCCCACCCCTCATACTCAGACTCAGACTGTTTATTAAAGCACTCCGCAATGTACTTGCGGCTATTACTGCTTCACGTCATTGTAATATAAAACTAAAGGAATGTGGTATGAACATGGAACACAAACGCACATATACACAACTTCACGCAACAGTCATACAAACACAATCACACGCTAGTCAAAAGCAAATAAAGTGAGCAGTCACATCAAGCCACACGGATCAAACTTGCGCAGACCGGTCATCACTGAGGTGCCGCCTCAGGCGGCGACCGAACAGGTGCGGAGGGAGCCGCGACAGATCGGGTGGCAGGGGATTGTACGAGGCCGGTCCGCTGCACTTAAACCGCCTCTTCCCCTTCTCGGTGCGGGACCGCGGCACGTACAACAGATGGTCCTGACGGGTGACAATATCCAGGTTGCGGCCGCGAGCCTCGGCTACAGTGGTGAGACAGGTCGCCAAAACCTCCGGCTCACCGCTACGGCGCACCTTGTGCACGAGACACAGCGTGTGGAACGACGCGAGCTGCTCAGCGCTGAGCCACCCCAGTCGCTCCAGCAAATCAGGCACATGGTCATATTTTTTTCCTCCGAAAATTACTTTAGCTGAGTAGTTAAGTACTTTTTGAATGCGAGAGAGGTTCTGTTTGGTGCCACTGCCGTACACCGAGATGCAGTATCTGATTTGCGAGACGACCAGGGTGTTGACAAGCGCGAGAATCACGGCGGGGGGTAGGTGTCCCCGCAGATGTGACAGACCGCTCAAAACTCCAAAGCAGCGTTTAGTATTCAGAGAACGATCAAAGGTGAGGCCGAGGTGTTTGGCTTCCGAAATGGAGAGTAAATCATGGTCGCGGAATGTTACTTTGATGTCGGGTAAAGTACGCAGATTTTTGGGACTTCCCAAGAGCATCAGTTGGGTCATAGCGGCGTTAACTTTAAGTCCGTTTGCTCGGAACCAAATGTCAAGAGAGGCCAGAACGTTTTCCATGCGTGCGACGACTGGTTGAATTCCAGACTTTTTGCCGCTGACCATAATTTGTGTGTCGCTGGCGTATTGGACTACTACTGCGTCTTCGACAAACTGACTGATGTCGTTAGCGAACACGAAGTAGAGAAGAGGTCCTAAAGCTGAGCCTTGGAAAATACCGATGTTGTTGGGCAGCAGGTGGGATTTTTTGACACCACCCAGATTGTCAGTGAGGCTGACACTCTGGGTGTGGTTTCTCAGGTATGCCGAGAACCAAGATGTGTCGATTCCGTGGGCCTGTAATTTAGAAAGGAGTTTTAAGTGGTCGATCACATCGAAACATTTGGTCAAGTCCAGCAGGCAGAGAAGGGAGACTTCTCCATGGTCGAAGGCGGATAGGATATGGTCGGCTATTGAAGTCAGCGCGGTTTCCGTGGAGTGACGGGGGCGAAAGACGTGCTGATTAGGAGAAAGGAGGTGATTTTCGGACAGGTAAGAATGGAGCTGCTGATGGACAGCTCGTTCCACAATTTTGGCGATGATAGGGACAATAGAGATAGGACGAAAATTGGATGGGTTGGAGGGATCACCGGATTTAAGGATAGGGTGTACCAGGGAATGCTTCCAGGATTGATGAACATCGAATTGGGTTATGCTGGAGTTGACCAAATGCAATAGCACCTATCCGGTCGAGTCGAAACATGTACGAAACATGTGGATGCTGATGCCGTCGTCACCGCAAGTCGACGAGCCATTCATTCCGAAGACGATAGCCCGCAGCTCCGCCAGTGACAGCGGCATCAGCTCAAGTGCACAGGCACCGACACGCGGCAGGCGACAAGCCACCTCCGGCACATTCCCCAGCCCGCTCACAAAAACCCCTCCGGTTTTTCGAGGATAGCGCAAAAATGGCGGCGCACAGCGCCGTCGTTTTTTGCACACCTGTTCAGAAATGAACTTCCCACATTATGTAAAATTCTTGGCCTCGGGTCATCTCAGGTCAAGTTACCAGATCAGGTCACGTGATGACCTCAACTCCAAAACGTTTGCAGTAGTACCACAGCCACATTTTTACGCCGATCAGTTTCAATCTTGCAGGACTTCATAAGGTCTTAGATACCAACAATTTGTTTATCTCGGATTTCTAATATCGGTGACCTAAGGTCAGTTCAATTGCGTGACCGTCAACACTGTTTTGTCAATAACTATCGACATAATGAAGATAGAGAAGATAAAATGGTACCAATGTGTGTGTCTCGTCGAGACACGTCTCCCAATATGCAACATGCTCAACTTGGGTCACCACTTGACCTTGACCTGAGGTTGAATTGCTCAGTTGACCTAACCCGGTCGCCATGAATATGATTCGAAGCGCCCTGACAAGATACACGCGATGGCGCAAACATTATTGCTTTATCTTTATTAGGTAAAAAGTTATTTGCGAAAAACAGTTTTGCAAAAAAAACTTTTTGTCATTTGATGACCTCTGGAGCCTAAACTATTGACCTGAGCTCAAATCTGAGGACACCTATGTCGATTGCATGTTTCAAGGGCTTTCGATTGCTTTTTCGTTTGCTGCTAGCTATCATAGTTCCCAAGATATTTGGGGGTGTTTGAAACGAAGTCTTGAAAACTTGAAAATCTGACGCTTGATGACCTCGGGTGACCTCAATATTGACTTGAGCAAAAAGAGAACGAAATAATTTTGAAAGAGCTTGTCTCGAGCTATCTAACGTCGTCTTCCGCTTGTCGCTACGTTGCGTGGTTTTCTAGATCATAGGGGGGGGGGAGCGAAATCCGCCCCCCCCCCTCCGTGTAATTATCAGAGGCCCTCCAGGGCGCGTGTTAAGGAGCCATAAGTCAGAAAAAAACTAAAGATATGGCTTTGAAATTCGGTTTGGGTATTGTCCATACTTCGTTATGAAATGTATATTTCGGTGTTCGAATATGTTAAGAAATTTTGATTTTGTGGAATTTGTTTCCCAAAAAATAAGTTTTTCATTAAATCATATCAAATATCATATTATTTTCAAAAGCCGGAATAAATATTGAGGAACCAAGTTTGGACGATGCCCAAACCGAATTTCAAAGCAATATCTTTATTGTTGACTGGCTTATGGCTCCCTAAATATGATGGGTCTGGATTTTGTATTCGACATTTCCAAATATGCCTCACCCTCCCGCAGCCATCCGGCTGTGCGGCTCGGCTTTTTACGTGTGCGTGCGGCCGCGGGGTCGGAGGTGGCGGCGAATCGGCGCGCGGGCGGCGCATTTTTTTTTGGTAGACCAAGAAGTGCCACATCCACGTACCTTTCATACTTAGGGAGCAATAGGTTAGTCAAAAATATAGATATTGGTTTGAAATTCGGTTTGGGCATCGTCAATACTTGGTTCTCCAATATGTATTGGGTTTTTTGAATATATTTAAGAAAAAAAGATTTTGTGATGAAAAACCTTTTTTGTCTCCACAAAATCACAATTTTCCAACAGTATTCAACAACCGAAATACATATTGGAGAACCAAGTATGGAGCATGCCCAAACCGAAGTTCAAAACAATGTCTATATTTTTGACTGACTTATGGCTCCCTAAGTAATTTCCCCACTTCTTGGTCTACCAACATTTGTGTTTTTGGAACGGCCTAAAGCCATATTCCGGGGTGGGGAAATTTACTTCTGGCAATTTGGCCAGGCAAAGAAGTTACGTTAACCGGTTTATGTGAACCCGGAGCAAATGCAAGAGATTAGGGTCTATATTACGTTAACCCGCGCCGTGCCGGTGCTCGGCGCCAACTTATTTAGACATGCCGGCACATCCACTCTCTCGTACATTGTACACGATGTGCACGCAGTGCCAGTGGCTATTACGTGCCCGTCGCGATGTTACGTGAGGTGGTCTGGTAGAAGCGGAGGGTGGATAGAAGGATCAGGATGGTGCAGTGCGGCGCGTCAGCCATTTTGGCGCCGCGCACAGCGAACTGCATTAGGGAGGGGAAGGATAAAAGTGGGAGTAAAAAGTGACGTGCAACAGTAAAAGTACATATAAACAACCAATAGAAACACAATGAAGATGCAAGTGATGTTTCGTTTCGTTCGATCTTTGTTTCCGTGTTTGCTAATCGTTGCTTACTTAGCAAGATCAATATTTGCTGTTTGATTTTCAGTCTTATGTGAGCTTCTTCATAGCTCACATAAGCAGCAATCTTGAAATATTGCCTTTAACTATTCGTTTCGTTATTTCACAGTACAACTTCGCCGTGCCGGGGGGGTGTTTAGACACTCCCCTCCAACTCGAAAACTAAAAGGGATAGAAAGACGCAGAAAAGCGCGTTCGAAATCTCTCGACAAGTACATTCGAAAGTACTTCATATATTTTTTCCTGAAGCCAATATTGAGGTCACCAGAGGTCATAAAAGGTCAAATTTTCTAGTTTTAGGACTCCGCTCCAGATACCCCCAGATATTACAAGAACTATGATAGCTAAGAACAAACGGAAAACAGCAATGGAAAGCTATTGAAACATGCAATCGACATTGTGTCCTCATATTTCAGCTCAGGTCAACAGTTTAGGCTCCAGAGCTCATCAAATGTTAACAAGGCTATTTTTTTGCAAAACAGTTTTTCACGAATAACTTTTTACCTAATAACGACAAGGCAATCATTTTGATGCCATCGTGTTTGTCTCGTCAAGACGCTTCGACTCATATTAGTGTTGATCAGGTTAGGTCAACTTCAAAATTTGACCTCAGGTCAAGGTCAAGTGGTGACCCAAGTAGGTCATGTTGCATATGGGAAGACGTACCTCGACGAGACAAACACATTGGTGTCGGTTTCACTTCTCTATCGTTATTATGTCGATAGTTATTGACATACAATTTTTGGTGACCTCGGATGACCTCGGCTGACCCTGTAGGGGCCAGTGAACAAAAACTGCACCTAAGTCATCAATAATGGCCTATAATAACATGATCCAGAAGGAATTAGACTGATATCTTGCGTATCCTTGGAATAGGAAGCATTTGAATATTTCCCCATTGACTTATAATGGAGAGGTCACGAAATTGACCCGGCCTAAGGTCGCTGATATACAAAATATAGATAAGCGAATTGTAGATACATATGACCTTATGAAGTCCTGGAAGTGTAGAACCGATCATCCAAAAACTGTGACTGTGGTACGACCACAAGTTGTTTTGGAGGTTGGGTCACGTGACCTGGTCTGGTGACCTGACCTGAGATGACCTGAGGTATTTTTTTACATAATGTGCGCAATTGATGCCCCAACAGCTGTGCCAAAAACAGCGGCGCTGCGCGCCTCCGTTTCTTCGCTATCTTTGAAAAACCTGAGGGGGTGTCTAACGGCGCGAGTTAAGTGATTCGTTCAAAGTCAAAGCTAAATAAAACACATGACATACATACATAGTTATTCACACATGTATGTATGCCATACATACATGACATGGCATACATACACTTGAAGTATACACTTGTGAAAATGTGATAGTGTTACGTGTTGTAGCCAAAATGCCATCATTGCAGCAACGGGAGACTGTTGTGTGTCTCCCTGGCTCCGGCACCCCGGCGAGACCTTGTTGTGGGGTGTATTTAGCTGGGGAAAAAGTCCTAAATAACAAACAAAAAAACAGCACCTATCGCAAAGGGGAGAAACCCCCGCATGTAGCCAAAATTGCGCTAGGCAAAACACCCTATTATATATTTTTAACTAAACGTGTTTGGCAAAGGAATTCGAAAAGAAGTTGGAGTAAATCTGGGTGATCATCGCCGAGGAGTGTGGTTAAATTCAGAGCGTGATGCTATTATGCTGTGTGCAATTGATGATTTGCTGACGTTTGTCGTTGTGGATAGGGCATTCTATGAGGAAATGTTGAATTGTATACCGAGGATGAGCTAGGCAATGTTGGCATGTAGGATGTTGAAGGCGGAAGGTGGTCGACAATGTGGCAATGTGTGAGTAGTGTGTCCGATTCGGAGGCGCGCGATGACAACCTCTTTTTCTCGGCAATCTTGGTGGCTTGAGGTATAATGTGTGGTTTGTGGTTTGATGGGGGTGTAGGTGGAAATGCGGAACGGCATCCCACTCGCGCTGGCGCAATATGTTGAATTGTTGATGGATGTAATTCAATATATCTGGTAGCGGGCCTGGAAGATTATTTTTCGGAGGAGATTGTATACTTAATTTAGCTAATCTGTCTGCTTCTTCGTTGCCTTTAATTCCGGCATGTCCCGGAATCCAGAGGAGTTTTATTGAGGTTTGTTTGTTGTGGAGATATTTGATGAGCTGTCGTATTTTGAAAACTAATGGGTTGCTGTAGTCGCGAATCGAGGAAATGGCAGAGAGTGAGGCGGATGAATCTGACAGATGACAACTTCCTGTAGTGCTAATACAAATGTTGCTGAAAGCCCGGCTGTATACATACTGTTGACGTCAGGGAGGCGGAAGTTATTATTTTGATTATTAACGGTGTAGGCTCCGCCGGTTCGGCCGTCGTCCCGGGACCCGTCGGTATATATAAATGTGTAGGTGCTGTGTTGCGATTTGAATTCGTGGAAGAGTGTGTGTGTGTCTCTGCCGCCGTGAGTGTGTTTTTGTTGTGTGTGGAGAGGCGGTGTGTGTCTGGTGTGGTGTCGAGCCAGTGTGGTGTCAGAGGTGGTGTTGGCATAGTGTTGAGGAGCGGTATGTTAAAAAGTTCGAGTGTTTGTTCGATTTGGAGGCTGATCAGAGGCAAAGTCGTATCAAGGCTTTCGCCAAGGTAGTACCCGCGGTCAGTGATATGGGCCCCCTGACACATACATGGGCCCCCCATTGACACAGACCCTTACATATTTTAGCTTCGCTAACACTATTTCAATTTTCAACTACTTATTCTGGGTGTAGTGGTGGTGGTGATTCGGGGTTTTACGGCGCCGTAACTTCTGAGGTTCTATGCCACTAATACCTAATCTGGATATCATACCCTCTCATTTTGCAGAATCTACCCTGGGACCTGCAACAGTCTGAATTAACCAACGAGTCAGCCTGGAAACATCAAGGATCTGCACTGCAAGGATTTTTTATTTTATTTTATTCAACTGTATCACCAACGGGATGAACCCAATGACAGGCGAAGTCAAATAGTTAAAAACGTAAACACATACACACAAATACAGCTACAAAAGTATAAATAAAACGACGATAACGGAACAAAATATTTAAAACGCGTTACATGTCACGCAGAACATCATGCAATACACACTGTTTCCTGACATACTTCAGCACCTTCCGCTTGAAGGAGCCATGGCCATCATCGAAGATGTCGGCCGGGACAGTCTTCTCTCTAAGGAAGGCGTTCGTGACCATTGGCAAGCGAGTAAACATTCCATTCTGCACGATGTTGACACGAGAGTGAGGAACATTAAGCAGGTTTTGTTGGCGTGTCGATCGGGCGGGCACGTGAAGAGAGAGGCTTTCGAGCAAACGCGGTGTGTCCAGTTTGCTGCGTAGAACGTTTTTGAGAAAAAGATCATGCTGAACTCGCCTTGCGGCTAGAGTGGGGATTTTGAAATGGTGACAGAGGTCACGATAGGAGAGAGAAGGAGCATTTCCGGACTGGGTGTTGTAGAGAAGCCACATAAAGAATTTGTGCTGCACCCGATCGACCCGCTTTGTATGGTAGTCGGCCGCACCAGCCCAGATCACAGTTGGAAACTCGAGAATAGATCGCACGTTGGAAAAATAGGCAGCTACAATGGCTGTGCGATTGAAGTTTGAACCGTGGTTCGAGCCAGATTGAAAAGAACGGATGAGGAGACTCAGGGATCGATTTGCTCGCTTGACGATGCTGTCAACGTGCGCAGCAAAAGTAAGTTTTCGTTCCAATGTCACACCCAGGTCACGTATCTTCTCGACATGATCAAGTTTAAACTTGGAGCTGCCTATATAGTAGCTGGTCTGGACTGGTGCGCGCCTGATGGTGCTCGTGAACGCTTTGCATTTGGATGGATTTAAGTTTAGTCCCCATCTGACAGACCAGGCTGAGAGACGACTGAGATCATCCTGCAGCAGTCGCCCGTCAGACGGGGTGCTAATTTTACGATAAATTTTGACGTCATCAGCATACATGAGACAATCTGAGTCGAGGGATCGTGGTAAATCGTTGATGAAGAGAGAGAAAATTAGAGGTGCCAAAATCGATCCCTCTCGAACTCCGGAGATAACAGGTTTCCAATCGGATGTTTCTCCGTTCACGATGACCCTCTGGCGCCTATCGGACAGGTACGAGACGAACCATTTTAGAGCGTTTTCACAAAGGTTGTATGAATGTTCGAGCTTGTGGATGATAAGCGCGTGATTAACACTTTGAAATGCAGCCGAATAGTCAGTGTAGATGGCGCCCGTCCGATACCCGTCCGATATGGCCTCCCACGCGGTTTTGAGAAACATTGCTAAGTTCGTGGCGCAAGATCGCTTCGGAACAAAGCCATGCTGCTCCACGCAAATAACAGATGAGACATGACAATACAGTTGGTCGCACACTACACGCTCTATAATTTTCCCGAAGAGACTGAGCAGGGAGATCGAACGATAATTTGTAGGCAGATTTTTGTCGCCTTTTTTGAAAATCGGAATAATGTTTGCCTGCTTCCATCTCTCCGGGAAGACTCCAGCTGCGACAGACATCCTACATATCTTGGTGAGCGGCACCACCAACTCCTCCGCACACTCTACATAACGCGCGCACTGATATTATCGGTACCGCATGCCTTGTTCGGCGCTAATGCCCGCAGAGCGCTCCTCACCGAGACATCGGACACATGCAGTTCGCAGGGAGCATCTAAGTCGTACGCGGACGCCTCAGAGCGCTCCTCACCGAGACATCGGACACATGCAGTTCGCAGGGAACATCTAAGTCGTACGCGGACGCCTGCAGAGCGCTCCTCACCGAGACATCGGACACGTGCAGTTCGCAGGGAACATCTAAGTCGTACGCGGACGCCTCAGAGCGCTCCTCACCGAGACATCGGACACATGCAGTTCGCAGGGAGCATCTAAGTCGTACGCGGACGCCTCAGAGCGCTCCTCACCGAGACATCGGACACATGCAGTTCGCAGGGAGCATCTAAGTCGTACGCGGACGCCTGCAGAGCGCTCCTCACCGAGACATCGGACACATGCAGTTCGCAGGGAACATCTAAGTCGTACGCGGGCGCCCGCAGAGCGCTCCTCACCGAGACATCGGTCAATGCAGTTCGCAGGGAACATCTAAGTCGTACGCGGGCGCCCGCAGAGCGCTCCTCACCGAGACATCGGTCAATGCAGTTCGCAGGGAACATCTAAGTCGTACGCGGGCGCCCGCAGAGCGCTCCTCACCGAGACATCGGTCAATGCAGTTCGCAGGGAACATCTAAGTCGTACGCGGGCGCCCGCAGAGCGCTCCTCACCGAGACATCGGTCAATGCAGTTCGCAGGGAACATCTAAGTCGTACGCGGGCGCCCGCAGAGCGCTCCTCACCGCGACATCGGACACGTGCAGTTCGCAGGGAACATCTAAGTCGTACGCGGGCGCCCGCAGAGCGCTCCTCACCGCGACATCGGACACGTGCAGTTCGCAGGGAACATCTAAGTCGTACGCGGGCGCCTCAGGTGACCTGAGGCGCTACAAAAGGGTCCGCAAATTTGGACGCGAAAGCCTCGTTTAGAAGTGTCGCACGCTCGGTATCTCCGGTTACATGATTGTTAGCCGCGTCGCGAAGAACAGGAGAGACAGACGATTTTTTGTGTGACACATTTCAGAAATGACCAGTAGCGCTTAGGGTTGGTCCGAAAATCGTCTGTGAGCTTGTAGAGGTATTGGGAGTAGCGGTGCGACGAAGCAGTTTTGAATTGTCTCCTCTTGTCGGCAAAGTCGGCGCGACTGTCGGGGCATGGATTGCGTCGCATGCGACGAAACGCTGCCTCCTTCAGGCCTCCTCCCGATCGAACCATGGCGGCCGCTTGCGTCGCAGTTCCACCGTAGGGATGTGGTCGGCTATTGCAGAGTTCAGCAGGTTGTAGAACTCGTCGATGGCCTCGTTGACGCCCAGGCCGTCCAGGATCCCCCAGTGGATGAGCGACAAGCTCCGTCGCAGGCCCGCGAAGTCGGCGCGCTTGTAGTCGAGCGCAGTGCGTCTCGTCACCAGTGGAGCACGCACCGCAGGCACGCTGAAGCTGGCGACGAACTCCTTGTGGTCGGAGTCGAACCCACTGTCTCGCACGTCGACAGCGGCAGGCATGCGTCGACTGAAGACGAGGTCTAAGGTGTTGTTGCCCCTGGTATGCTCGGATACCCACTGTTTGAGACCGTGAACGTCACAAGAGTCCAAAAAGCTAACGGCACGAGCGTTGGCTCTGGAGGTGTCCGGCACTGCTCTGTCAGGTGTAGTCGTCCACTTCACATCTGGTAGGTTCAGATCACCCGCGACGACGAGCCTGCCATCTGCCGGCCGAGCGTTGGCAATCGCGGCGGCGATCCTTTCGAGCGCGGCGTTGTCGCTTGGCGGCCGGTAGCAGATCATGACCGTCACCGCCAGCCGCTGCAGCCGGATGAGAATAACTTCGGTGTCTGCCGGGTCCGGCAGGCGCAGCGGCCGCAGCGATGTTCGGACCGCGCAAACGACCCCACCGCCGAGAGACCCCCGGTCTCTGCGAAACCAGGTGTGCTGATCGTAGCCGAGCTCGAGCTCCGAGTCAGCGACGGTGTCGCTAAATCAGGTTTCCGAGAACGACACTACGTCGTAATATTGGAGCAATGGAGCGACCGCGCGGAGCGTTCCCAACTGCTTCTTCAGGCTTCTGGTGTTTTCGTGGTATACCGTCAGCCTGTCCGTTCTGTCTGGTCTGTCGCGTCCAGCTCCCGTTGCCGGCCCAGGGCTGACCTCCACGTCTCCCGACACCAGAATTAGCCGACAGCGCTGATATGATGCGTCTGATCTGCTGTCGTACGGGATCCTGGAGCAAAAGAAGCGACCGGTGCGCTCGTAGCGGAGCACGCGGAACTTGAGGTTTGTTGGTTTTTCGTGAGGTGTCGCTTCGGTCGGAGTCACCCGGTCTGCCATGGCCCCAGGCCCGTACTCAGCTGACTCGGGTGAGTTGAACTGTCGCGGCGGGCGTGCTCGGCTGAATCCGCCCGTGGCTGACGGTAGGAGCAGAGTCAACGGTATGACGACAAGAGCCGGCGGAGCGGCCGCCGGGTCTCGAACCCGGATCATCCGATTCCGTGACCGCGTCTCTGACCACTTGACTGTCGCGGACCTAACACTGGGGACCTCGGGAGAGGTGCACATCTCCGGGGTTGCTTCGATGCGGGTCCCAACGGTCATGGTGTCACGGTTTCACCCTCCGAACATAACCCGACTGCTAAGGGCCTATTGTCGGGAGTGTACACACCCTGCCTAGAAAAGGGTTGGCAAAAACTGATCCTGAGCATTTAAGGCAAATGCTGGTCACAAAAAGTTCGCACTTCGGGTCTTAGAAACCACCAAAATCACGCGATTTCCCGAGAGCGTTCAAACCACAACCGCACCGACGGTGGCGCCACCACCGAAACAAATGATGAAAAAAAGGATTTCACACATCAGAAGATCGAAAGCTGAAATACAAAAGTAGCTGATGTACTGAGGACGCGCTCGGTCTCCATTAAGCACTTGAAGTCAGCAGCAATACAACCTTCCCAGATATCGCCTCCGGTGCCGAATATAACTTGACCACAAAATATTACAAGATTGCGAGGGGAAATGTCCTCAGCCACGCATGGTACGAATAAGAATGGTAACTTTTAGTTATTGCTGTGCCTCAGTTAAAACAGTCACTTTCGAAACATTTGGAAGAGACATTACAATCCTCCAATCATAGAGACTTGGTGAAACTGAGGCATCGCATGAGGAAGCTTACTACAGCGTACTCCGTAGCACTTGCAAATGGGAATGGGACAAACCAAACGTGGAATCCAGTCGCCTCATTTCTAACTAGAGGCCGGCAATGCGATCGGGCATTGTCTTGGGGTCAAAATCGTACGATAATTCCGTAATTTGGCTCCAGCCGGCGAGGCCGCCGCTGATTGGCCGTTGCGGTGACCTCAGACTGTGACGTCATCACAAATCGCCACTGGGCGGCGCGCCTCAGTGCTGTGTGGCACAGGATCCACGGCCGGCCGGCACCAGCTGACAGTGGAGTCCCGCTCCTTCAAAATCGTAATTTAGTTTTACCCTCTGGGGGGTGTATTTTGCCCCCCTCGGGGTCGGCGACCACTTCGGATTTTGGGCCGCTGTATCGTGCACGAGAACTGCGAGTATCAAGTCTGCGTCACCAACCGTATGACCCGAGGAGGCGAGAAAAAAAATGATGGCGCCCACTTTTTGGCACTTTGCACGTGCCACGTGCCATCGATTGACCGGAAAATTGTGCCATCATCTGTCCCCCGTTGTGCCACATCCAACGGTGCCACGTGCGTCGAAATCGGCCCAGCGGTTTGGGCTCCACGTGCCAATTTGCTCCGTTGGACACACGCACGCACGCACACACGCACGCACGCACGCACGCACGCACGCACGCACGCACGCACGCACGCACGCACGCACGCACGCACGCACGCACGCACGCACGCACGCACGCACGCACGCACGCACGCACGCACGCACGCACGCACGCACGCACGCACGCACGCACGCACGCACGCACGCACGCACGCACGCACGCACGCACGCACGCACGCACGCACGCACGCACGCACGCACGCACGCACGCACACACACACACACACACACACACACACACACACACACACACACACACACACACACACACACACACACACACACACACACACACACACACACACACACACACACACACACACACACACACACACACACACACACACACACACACACACACACACACACACACACACACACACACACACACACACACACACACACACACACACACACACACACACACACACACACACACACACACACACACACACACACACACACACACACACACACACACACACACACACACACACACACACACACACACACACACACACACACACACACACACACACACACACACACACACACACACACACACACCGGGCGGCGTGCGCTAGGGAGCGACCCCCGGCCGCTCCCAAGTATTATTCGTATTCGTCCGGAAGTAGACAGCTTGCCTGTGAATATCTGTGCTGACGTGGAGACTGGAACGTTCGTGACACTTTTGGCGCCTACTTCGGAAACTGTGAGTGCGGAATTAGCATAAAATCGCCAAAGAAGCTTTGATTTTCCGACAGACCTCGTCGCGCCAGTGACGTCTTTGTCGTGCCTGTGATGTATTTTTTTTTTAAAGAAAGGCCACCCGCAAGCTATCGGCAAAATCCCAAATTGAACAATGTTGATGTGACCATTGTCTGATTCCCGACTTTCTGAACCATTGTCAAGAAAACAGCAAAAAAGTCAAAACTATATGCTCCAGCCGGACGATGGGCGCATGCTCACCGACATAAATCTGCCGACACCTAGTCTCCCCCGTCAACCCCTCCCCCATGTCGGACCGCCACGGCCCGGCACCGGTTCGTCGGCCGCCGCCGCTAACGGTGACCTTGACGACGGCGACGACGCAGAACCAGGCCGGCCCGGCCACCGGCGACGACTGAGGCGAAGGGGATGTAGGGGTGGCAGGAAGGCGATTTTTTTTCCGGAGATCGCAAGAGAGCGCTGGCCATCAGAACGCCTCCGGCACTGGGGCACAGCACCGCCGTGTGGAGTGCCAAACGCCCCCGCGCTGCCTGCTATGCAGATCATGCGGCCCCAGGCCCCCCTGGTCGGCCGACCCCAGATTCTACCGACCGGAGAAGCGCACACCGCCGGTCACCAGTCCCACAGCGCCTGCGTACGACCGGACCCATCTGCTGGCGGTGCGCGACCGGCTAGACGGGGACGCGGCTCGTGGCGTGACCGCGACCATCCGGCACAGCCTACCTGCCCACCTATCCCGGCTGATCCGCCACCGGCGAGGTGGGCGGACCGACGCCCCCACTCGCCGGCAGACTCGGGTTGGGTGCAGTGTCGGCTTCCCGCCTCGCCCTGCGCGCACAACGGAAGCAGTACATCGGCCTCAGACGCTGTTGCACCCCGCCAGACTGACAGCGCGGCAGACTCGCCGGGCCGCTGCGGCGGCGGCCGGGGGACGGGCGGACCGCGCGGCGGGACAGGCTACACCGGGGCAGCGGCCGGGCCGGCGCCCGGCTGCTGCTGGCGGCGCTGGGGAGGGACGCAGCAGCAACAACAAGCCGACATGCAAAATTCGCATGGAACTTCTAAACATACAGTCGCTGCTTCCCAAGCTTCCGGACGTTATGACAGATGTGCAGCAAAACGAGCCTGATCTGCTTTTCTTCACCGAAACAAACCTCAAATCTGCTACGCCGAACAGATACATCACTATACCAGGCTATAGCAAAACTATTTGTCGTTCCGATCGAAAACTAGGTCGAAAGAAGTCTGGCGGTGGGGTTATCATTCTGGCAAAGGACATATACAATCCTGAAGTCATCATGAAGACTTCCGAAAGCAATTCGTCTCCTCACATGGACACCGTATGGATTAAAGTCAAATTTGATGAGCGTCGCACCATGATTGCCGCCTGCGTCTACAGGTCTCCAAACACCAGTGAGCGTCAACACGAAGACGACTTGCTGTGGAGTCCATGATCAGTCCCAGGTTGCCACCATGATTGCCGCCTGTGTCTACAGGTCTCCAAACACCAGTGAGCGTCAACACGAAGACGACTTCAGCAAGTTGGAGAGACAACTTCACGTCGTCATCTGCCAGCACACACCCACCAACATCGTCATCAGCGGCGACTTCAACGCCGATGCTGTAACTAATCCAGCCGGTGCCCGCCGTTTGCGACAGCTGGCCGAGAGCTGTCACATGCGCATGCTGGTGAATGAGCCTACCTATATCCGGGGTAGCTGCAGATCGACACTGGATAACATCCTGGTCTACATGAGGGAAGAAACGAACATGAATGAAGCCGTCTGCAAGATCGAGAACAGTCACTATTCTGCCGAACACCTCAAAGTTCTCGCGTCACTCTCCGTTCAGCGTTTCCGCCATCTCCCGCCACAGCGGAAGCTGATCCGTGACTATCGACAGCTGACATCGGAAGAATTCCTCTCCGAGCTCAGCGCCATCAACTGGCGTCGGGAGGTGCCTCCATCAGACAACTGTGGTGGCCAATGGCGAAAGTTTGTCTCCTCGGTTCAGCAAATCGTTGATCTTCACGCACCAGAGCGACGGGTCAAGATCCGCAACCCCAAGCCACCGCCCATCTCAGACTCTACGAAGCAACTTCTGATACAGAGGCGACGAGAACCAGCTGTGGGGCGAAATGAAGACACAAAAAGGCTGAACATGGAGATCAAACGAGCCATACGTCAGGACTACAAAGACGACCTGAAGCATCGTATTGAAGAGACCTCGCCCCAGAGCATGTGGCGCCATCTACAGACTGTCATCGCACCAAAGCGCGGAGCGCCATCTGGACCGGAAGGGTTGACGGCGGATGACCTGAACAGCTACTTCACGTCCATCGGAGAAGAAACCCGCAGGCGCGTGTCCCAGCAGTTTCAGCAGTCGAGACGTCAACCACTGCCCACGCGCCTACCTCGTGTTTACTCCGATGCCTTAGTGCTGACTACCGTCACCCTAGAACATCTGAAGGAAGTCGTCTTCTCCATGCCAAATAAGACATCTGCCGCCGATGACATCAATATCATCATCATCAAGAAGGCGTTTTCGGTGATTGGGAGGGTGCTGCTACGCATTATCAACAAAAACCTTGTCACCAGAGAAGTTCCAGATGAATGGAAAAAGGCGCAGGTCATTCCTCTTCACAAAAAGGGCAGTCTATCAGAAGCAGCGAACTTCAGACCGATAACAAACGTACCTGTCATCAGCAAGATCGCAGAGAAGATCGTTTTTCATCAACTGGACAGCTTCATGCGGCGAAATCACTTATACAGCCCAGACCAGCATGGGTTCCGGACTAACCACAGCACAGCAACGGTACTGGCCACCGTCTCAGACAGCATACGGTGGGCGATGGACCGGGGCGACCTGAGTCTCCTCACACTGATCGATCTGAGCCGCTGCTTCGATGTGGTCGACCACGAAGTGCTTCTCAGTCAGCTTCAGCTGCTCCAAATCGACCCTGGCTGGTTCCGGAGTTACCTGACCAACCACCAACAGCAAGTCAGGATTCCTGGAACGGATGAGGTGTCATCAGCGAAATCGATCAACATAGGCGTGTTCCAAGGCTCCTGTCTGGGACCGCTCCTATTCAACATAGCTGCACTCAGCCTATCCTGCTACGTCCCAGAAGATGTTTGCGGACTTCCTGTTCAGGTCATAAGGTACGCAGATGACACGCAGGTACTGGTTTCCGGGCCACGGAGCCGACTCTCGGACGTGCAGCAGGCAATGGAGTGGGTGCTCGACATCCTGGGCACCTACTTCATGCAGAACGGCATGTGCGTCAACGCGTCGAAGACGGAGCTGCTGTTTGCTGGAGGGAGGCAGCAGCTAGCAGCGACTCATCGTGCCCCCAGTATCCAGTTCATGGGAGCCACCCTGCAACCGGCGACGCAGGTGAAGAACCTGGGACTGATCATGGACTCCAACCTGACGTACGAGTCCCACATCGACAGTGTCATCAAACGGTGTAATGGGATTCTGATTGGACTGTTACACGCTAGCCATGTATTGCCGCGTGAAATACTACCCGTGCTTGTGAATGCTTTGGTGTTGTCACACTTGCGCTACTGCTGCATAGTATACGGCAATTGTGCCAGTGCTACGTCCCTGAAGCGACTTCAGAAGGTGATGAACTTCGGTGCTCGCGTCGTTTCAGGTCGACGAAAGTTCCAGCACATATCTGACGTGCTGACTAGGCTAGGCTGGATGTCTGTGCAGCAGTTAATCGAGTATAGTACGCTCTGTGCAACACACAAGATACTTGTAACAGACGATCCGGAGTGCATTCGCGCGGCTTTCGTGTTCAACAGAGATGTAACCACGAGAGTCACAAGGCAGGCGGACCATCTTCGTGTTGCTCGAGCGAGAACCAATTGGGGAAAGGGTACGTTTATCTATCGTGCCTGTGAGCTGTTCAACGAGCGTGCCTCAGATATTGTTAGTGGCACAGCTGGTCACTTCAAAAAGGAGGTAAAGCGCCGATGTATGACGTGATAGTTTAGTTGGCAATCGTAGCCGGCACGGTGATTTTATGTCTATCTTTACTCTTGCTTGTGATTTCGCTAGCACTCGCAGCTGGCATGGTGATTTTATGTCTATTTTTAGTCTTCCTCGTGATTTTATGAATATTCTAGTTTGTTTCTGTACAATTGACGTGGACTCGTAAAAGCCACATTCCTGTGGAAGAGTGCCGAAACGTGTATACAACACACACACACACACACACACACACACACACACACACACACACACACACACACACACACACACACACACACACACACACACACACACACACACACACACACACACACACACACACACACACACACACACACACACACACACACACACACACACACACACACACACACACACACACACACACACACACACACACACACACACACACACACACACACACACACACACACACACACACACACACACACACACACACACACACACACACACACACACACACACACACACACACACACACACACACACACACACACACACACACACACACACACACACACACACACACACACACACACACACACACACACACACACACACACACACACACACACACACACACACACACACACACACACACACACACGCACGCACGCACGCACGCACGCACGCACGCACGCACGCACGCACGCACGCACGCACGCACGCACGCACGCACGCACGCACGCACGCACGCACGCACGCACGCACGCACGCACGCACGCACGCACGCACGCACGCACGCACGCACGCACGCACGCACGCACGCACGCACGCACGCACGCACGCACGCACGCACGCACGCACGCACGCACGCACGCACGCACGCACGCACGCACGCACGCACGCACGCACGCACGCACGCACGCACGCACGCACGCACGCACGCACGCACGCACGCACGCACGCACGCACGCACGCACGCACGCACGCACGCACGCACGCACGCACGCACGCACGCACGCACGCACGCACGCACGCACGCACGCACGCACGCACGCACGCACGCACGCACGCACGCACGCACGCACGCACGCACGCACGCACGCACGCACGCACGCACGCACGCACGCACGCACGCACGCACGCACGCACGCACGCACGCACGCACGCACGCACGCACGCACGCACGCACGCACGCACGCACGCACGCACGCACGCACGCACGCACGCACGCACGCACACAAACTCCTCCCACTTTCCGAGCGACGCCCCAGTGGAAATCTTCGAACTCAGAAAAACATGTAAACATGTTTCTCTTCTTTCAACGATTTTGAATAATAATAACCGTATACATATGAACCGAACCGAAATATGAACCGAACCGAACTGAATATTGGTGTTGGCCAATATAATACCTCTATTTCTTTTCTGCTTTCTTGAAATATGAATTAATTAGATCATGTTTCAACTCATAGATCAATTCATTACATCATGCGCGAGAGCCACCCCGACTAACCGACGCTGGAGCCTGGGTGAGACCGAACGGCAACAACTTTTGCTTCGCTGGGGGGGGGGGGGGGGGGGGGGGTCTCAGCGGGTTCCAGCAAAGACCTTCTGCTTGCCTCGACCAGGACCTGCCTTGCCCAACCTTTGTATGAATGAAATTGTATCCTGCCTCACTGTCTGGCAAACTTCGCTTGATGGCAACGAGACAGTTGGGAACACACTTGCAATCCTTACTAATTCGGTTACGTATGTGTGAATGTCAGAATGTACGATTCCCAGGGGCGTAGTGGTGGTGGGGGGGGGGGGGGGGCAGTTACTTGTTGATTTCAGCAGCGACTACTTTCTGCCTTGTTATTTTTGACCACACTTAGCCTCCTCTCTTCATTTGCTTTTTTATTTCTTCTTCCATTTCCTAGCTGGGAGTGCCGCGACATTTTCTCTATTGTGCTCTGGTGTTAACGTAAGGTGATGTGCGTCGTTGGGATCGAGGGCGGGGGCACTCCTGGTCACCTGTTCATGGGTGGCGGCATGGGAAGAAAAACAACTGTAACAGACAACTGGTAACAGTGCAAATGGTTTCAAAGCAGGAAGAGTCAGAACGACTTTTCAGCACATAAATGGTCTCTGCGGATCTGGAGGAGCCTGGGGCGGGATGGCTTGGGGAGATGGTCCTGGCCTGGTCTTCGGTCCAGCAAGTTGGGCACCGCTGGAGCAGCTTCCGGGTGCCGATGTTCGCGTCTTTGCGTGCGCGTCGCCTTTTTCGGAACTCGGCAGATTAGCTAAACATGTAGCCCGCTTGAAAATTAATATTTTGTATGAAGGGAGTGGGCCCTTGGGCTATCAATTAGGTACCGCCAAGGAGAGACTCTGCCAGACACTTAATATATTCATCTTCCCATTTTCCAAATTTGTATAAGCAATTGCGTATTATATGTCATGCCACGAAGCGGCGCGAAATTTGCAAGTTTTTAACTGTGGATAGCTGGATTTTGACTGCTGCAAATGCATTTTTTTTTACAACTGTACGTCCGACCGTTGGGGGGGGGGACAAATCATAGTTTCAGGACCTTGGGTGGGGGGGGGGGGCATGGTCTCTTTGGCCACCTGGATCCGCCCTTGCATATATCGTGTTGGTTGCACGGACATTCTCCTTCTGCCATGTGGAAAATAGTTATGTTGCGTACCGGACAATTTTCATCCCCCCTCCCTAAGGTTTTTCGAGAATAGCGGAAAAACGGCAGCGTACAGCGCCACTATTTTGGAACAGCTGTTTGGGCATCAATTACCCACATTGTGTGAAATATTTGACCTCGTGTCATCTCAGGTCAGGTCACCAGACCAGGTCACATGACCCAACCTCCAAAAAAGTGTGCGGTCGTACCGAAGTCACAGTTTGTCTCCGTTCGGTTTCAAACGTACAGGATTTCATAAGGTCATAGATACCTACAATTCGTTTCTCTCGGTTTTTATTTTATCGGTGACCTAAGGTCGGGTCAATTTCGTGACCTCCCCATTATAAGACAATGGGGAAATATTCAAATGCTTCATATTTCCTTCTGGATCATGTTATTTTAGGCCATTCTTGATGACCCCTGTGCAATTTTTGTTCAGTGACCCCTACAGGGTCAGCCGAGGTCATCCAAGGTCACCAATACTTTTGTTTGTCAATAGCTCTCGACAGAATTAAGACAGATAAGTGAAACCGGCACCAATGCGTTTGTTTCGTCGATACACGTCTCCCAATATGCAACATGACAAACTTGGGTCACCACTAGACCTTGACCTGAGGTCAAATTTATAAATTGACCTAACCTGGTCAAAATGAATATGGTTAAAAGCGCCTTGACGAGACAAACACGATGGCGTCAAATGTATTTCCTTATCTTTACTTGGTAAAAATCTATTGGCGAAAAACAATTTGCCCAAAAATAGCCTTTTTGACCTTTGATGACTTCTAGAGTCTAAAATATTATCCTGAGCTTAAATTTGGGACACATAACGGGATTAAATTTATCAAGAGCTTTCGGTTGCTTTTTCCGTTTGTTCCTAGCTATAATAATTCCCGAGATATTTGGGTTTTTTCGAAACGAAGTCCTAAAACTGGAAAATCTGACCTTTGATGACCTCTAGTCAATTGACCTGAGCGAAAAAAATGACCTACATACGCCCCCCCCCCCCCCCCCCCCCCCCCCCCCCCCCCCCCCCCCTCCCCCGACATGGCGAAGGTGGCGCCGAGCACCGGTCCGGCGCGAGTTAACTTGACCATTGCTTCTAGAAACCAAAATGCAGTGGACAGGATGGGATTACAGAAATATGAAAGAATGAATTGGTCGATCATACCAAATTATTAACGCCTGAATAAGTAGATACAATCTATGTATCGGACGTTATAGTGGAAGAGCTAGCTGTTCAAATACATGTAGTTATGCTACCGTTCTACAGGATAATAGCAGGATGTGACAGCGTGGTATAGTATCATCGTGTACCACTGATGCAATAATACTTGGCATACAATTTAAAATGGATAGCAATCTGGGCAACTCAAAACACAGGGCAACACTTTTTTACTCGAAAGACAGTCCATGAAAAGACATGGAAAGACATGCTAAATTGACATGTTAGTTGACATAGTTGGACATGCTAAACACAAATTCGGACACTAATGGGTTAAGGCACCTTTAAATGAATTCGTCAATTTTTAACATCATGAAGCGGTCCAAAA
>JAXIVJ010017567.1:22500-25742 GCA_036785665.1 Chirona hameri | reverse complement strand
TCCCCCATACTTGTGAATTTAATCAAAGGTGCTTTTGGAGGGACACCTGCATTCCATTTTTGTTTCCTGCGATATGATGTGAGAGAAGACAAGCGTCGTCGGCGAAAAACAACATTTCATGTTTTATTTTTGTCGATAAGTCGTGCAGATGCATTAGTGCTAGAAGGGGGCACATAACCGATACCTGTTGACATCCGGCGTTCAGGGATTGCAGTGGAGATTTGACACTATTGATGATCACACTGTGATTGCTGTCTGTCTGTCAAGTAGGAGTTGAGCCAGGGTAGGATGCTAGTTAGTCATAATTCGCTTTCACATTTGTATAATAATCCTCTGTCTTTTTAAAATATCGACTTATGTCCAAATAGACAATGTTCTGGGTCTTTTCCTTTGTCAAGATGTTCGTATAGGGTATGTGTCAAGTAGAATAGTTGTAATTGAGTCCCGTGTCCCGGTCGATAGCCGCTCTGTCGTTCCGTCAGTAAGTTGTGTTCCGTAATGTGATAGTAAATACGTTTAAGATGATATTTTCAAATAGGTATTGACATACAACTTAATAAGCTAATTGGTCTGTAGCCCTCCACCTCGGCTGGACTACCCCTTGTTTTTGAAAATCGGTTTGACGTTGGCGACTTACCAGGTTTTTGGGAATTTGCCTGTTTCGATTGATTTGGTGAATAGTTTGGATAGCGTTCTGCGATTATTATCGCAACTAATTTAATGACCTTGACGGAATCTGGTCTGTGCCAGTTGACCTTATTCTGATTTAATTAATTGATTGTGCTCAATACTTCCTGTTCTGTATTCCAGGTCATTCACATATAGGAACGACAGCATCAGCTCGCGCCCGAAGTACCTTTAGACTCACTGTCCATGTAATTGGGGTTTGAGCAGCAAAATATTTGTTAGTAAATCGGCTTTAGTTGCATCATCAACTATCAATTTGTCATCGTTGTCTTGTAAAGGGCGGACGATGTGAAGTTTGTGTTTTCCCAATCATCTGCCGGATAATTGAATGATAGGTTGTACTTTGGTGGTGGTTTGTACTTGGTTTGTAACTTGTGTGGGTTGTACTTTATTTCTGCAAGAATAGATAATTCTCTGAATAAGTAATTACATTACAGTTTTTGTACCATTTTTGTGACCTCGTTCCGACATTTTCTCCACTTCTTCCATTTCTACTTTTTTCAATCTCTTTTTGTCGTTTACGAGCGATTCTGAATAATATGTCCCCTCTTCCGCATTAAGCACTTCAATTCACTTGTTATCCAGGGTTTGTCTTTAGGCCGAATATTTACCGTTTTCCTAGGAATGCAACTTCAGCAGCGTGCAGCATACATTGGCGAGGCAGGTGCCTATATCCTTGTCAAGAATGCCATCCCAGTCCGTTTACATGAGTTTGTGTCAGTCTCTTAGAGTCGAACCTGGAAATAGTCACAAACTACCGGATATTAAAGAACTAAATAAAGTAAACCGCAGTCACATGCATATATTATAGATGTAACCACAACACACGCACCATGAATGGAATGCCTAAAGTGGGATATTGGTTGTCATACAAACGCAGTTCATCTATTGTTCAGCGTTCCTCTACAACAGGAGCTCAAAGTGTCCACCCTCCTCCGCGCAGCAAAGCTCGGGCTCGGCGTCAGGTGTGACGCACCATCCGCCCTCAGCCTGGTCCTCGTCCATGTTGCGGGCGAAGTTTTCCACGATCGCCTCCGGCTGCTTCAGGGTCTATTTATTTATTTATTTATTGTACATCATTGGCACTCATCCACAAGGATGTGGCTATTATGAGCCCTCGTCAGACATAGGTTCACACGTTAAGAATCACTGCTCAGAAATGGTAGATGAAATAAAAAAGCACAAACCTAAAACAGCACAAAGCAAAAATATTTGTATACGCTAAAATGATTGAAGTACCTACAAAGAACAATACTAAGCGACGATATAAATTCTCTAAAATCTTAAGTGAGGAAGACAAGCTTTCAACACTTTCTTAAAGCGCGCGTATGACATGCCCTGCAGCTCAGATCCGATCACATGTTCATTGTACAGCACACATGCCCGGTGCCTAAAAATTATTTTGCCAATGTTAGTGCGAAGCGAGACAAGTACAGGTGGTCTGAGTGTCTTGGTTCTGCGTTCAACTACATCTCTGTTGTAACGCACCTCTCGCCTAAGTACCTCGGGCTCATTGGTCATAACGATTTTATTGCAGGAGACACAAATAATTAAAGTCCACCATCGCTGTGATAGGAGCCACTCCAAGGTCTCTATCACATCGGACACATGTTTGGTATCTTTGTCGGCCTGATATCAACCTAGCAGCGAAGTTTTGCACTTTTTGTAGTCGTTCAGGGCGGTTTTGTTGGTGCACAGCCGAATACTTGCTACAGTAACGTACATGGGACATGACTAACGCGTTCACAACAGTCGGCAGTACTTGAGCCGGTATCATGTGCTTTGCGTGCATAAGGCCTATAAGAATCCCGAAACATTTTTTGATGAGGGCTCAAACTTAAACGACTGTCGAACATAACGCCGAGGTTTCGCCGCTGAAGACACAGGTTGGAGGGTCTCTCCGATGAACACAACCCGAGCAGGCTCTGCTGCAGCAGATTGTAGAGCAAACCTATCCCCGACGACCATCAGTTCGGTTTTGGCAGCGTTATCTTCATCCCATTCTGCAGGAAATATGTAGCCAGCGTGTCGAGAACTCCCTCCAGTGCCGTCTGTTGAAGGCTTGGTTTTGGTAGAAAACCGAACTGATGGTCGTCGGGGATAGGTTTGCTCTACAATCTGCTGCAGCAGAGCCTGCTTGGGTTGTTTTCATCGGAGAGACCCTCCAACCTGTGTATTCAGCGCGAAAACCTCGGCGTTATGTTCGAGGGTTTGCGACTGACGACAATCATCCACGGCTTGAGGCCAGAAGCTGAAGTCCAGCCAGGACAGATCTGGACTGTACGGTGGCCAATGATGCTGAATCCTGCGGGGAGATCAGCCGATCGCCGAACTTCGACCTCAGGAACTGCATCACTTAGGGGTGTGACGTGTGAAGGCGCGCCATCCTGCTGAAACGAGTGCCCTCTTTGGGTGGCTTGGGCATCAACATGAACAAAAGGTCACTGGTTTCAGCAGGATGGCGCGCCTTATTCCACAAATAATTAATCAATCCCTCTAAGTACTAATAAAGAGTTTGCAGCCACATTTAAACAAAGTTGTTCGTGGTGTTCGTG
>JAXIVJ010017567.1:0-15000 GCA_036785665.1 Chirona hameri | reverse complement strand
GTCCACTGGACGACTTGAATTGAGGCCTGACAGGCTCGTAGGTCCGGGTCCACTGGACGACTTGAATTGAGGCCTGACAGGCTCGTAGGTCCGGGTCCACTGGACGACTTGAATTGAGGCCTGACAGGCTCGTAGGTCCAGGTCCACTGGAAGTGATGAGATATGGACGACTTGAATTGAGACCTGACGGGCTCGTAGGTCCAGGTCCACTGGACGACTTGAATTGAGACCTGACAGGCTCGTAGGTCCAGGTCCACTGGAAGTGATCAGATATATGTAGAGACAGATGGAGAGATGTCGATGGGTGACGTAGATAGCGTAGCAAGATCCACTTCCGCATACAAATCGTCTGATGGTAGTAGATGCTTTAGATTTGGGAGACTGATTATTATGGTTCATCATATAGACATTTCACGATGTAAGTGCTTTGCTGCTCAAGGAGGGGCAGCGTCTCACCATTAAGGGTATTGACTGGTGCGAGGGAGAAGCATACAGCACTAGGGTTGTTGATAGTGCCCTTGTGACCAATGCCATATTTGTGATCGAAGCTTTCAATTATAATAATTAGGTCATCCGTCCAGTTTCTCGCTCTCCTCGCACGCCTACCTATATCCTATACCAAAGTGTACCCGCTTGTCGTGATAGCTTGCCGAAATTTACATAGCCTTCTAGTGTCAATCCACCTGGCTGTCCTGGCTGAGCTCGTACCACTTCTACTGGGCCTTAACCTAATATGTATTCTTCGTCATCCTCACTGCCACTCTCTCAGCTACAGACATTCCGCTTTCATTCTCCCCATAATTATTTGTACGCCCCCAAATTCCCTCCCAGTAGTGCCGGAGGCCATGTGGATGGATGAGTGACTCCCAGGTAAGATAAATGTCCTTTATCTTCCCGAAATATTTGGTTGCACCGCTACACGACTGCATTTCTGCGTGAGCTAACCCAGAATATGTGTTGTTAATTCGGTCCTAACCTTTTTGGGGAGTCAGCGTATCCATAAGACTTATGTGTAACATCGACTACGCTTTACTGCACGTCTTCCCTCTTTGTCCAGGAGAGGTCAACCCTAGCGTCCGGGCCCTCAACATCGGGCTCCGCCGGACGGGTACCTTTACCGTCCAGGCCATCTGGGGCTCCGCCGGACCTGTGTCCGGGCCCTCTGGGGCTCCGCCGGACCAAAAACATCCAACAGCTAACATCGGCCGGCACCGATGGCAGGCGACGCGGATGTACTTGCCTATATATCGACTGCGGGCGCCCGGGGATCTCTAGAGGAGATTTCCCGTCTAACCGAGAGTGACCTCTGAGACACGTCCTGCCTCTTCCTCCCTCTAATTAATTCCTTTCCTCCCTTCCCCTCTTTTTTCTACTCCAGTCTATCAGCTGTCCCAGCGTCCCAGCGCTGGGACCAGAACTGGTCACGGCCGTGACTGAAGCTGTGACTGGCCAGGCCAGCGCCATAGGGTTAGCATTGCAGCGCCGTGACTAAAGCTGTGACTTGCCAGCTCATTCCGTAGCCGTGACTAGGCTGTGACCATATATTTAGGATTGTCTGCACCTCTAGTCACTTTACTTGACCTAGTGACAACCTGAGATGATCCGAAGTAAAGATGTGTATACCATGTGAGTTATTGATGCCCGAACAGTTATGCCAAATTTGGCGGGGCGCAGCGCTGCCGTTGTTCCGCTATTCATTATTAGAAATTCCCCCGGAGGGGGGGCGGCGGAAATCACCCCCTCCCGGCCGTGCGCGTGTTACGGCTTGGTACAGCTGTATAATGTTAGACGTCCCATATATTGAATAACTGGTAACATAAGCCTTATTATTAGCGAACTATACAAAAAAAGAGTTAAATTATTTGGATTTATTCTGCCGATGGTGCACTGACGTCATTGGATACTAAATAATCGTCTACTGTATCTACTACACGTCTACTGAAATATCGTCACTGATATTGAAGCTTTAGAGTGACATTTTGGATATTACTAGCTGATGCTGAATGAATGAATGAATGAATGAGCGTCATTTGGAGTATACTTGGTCGTCAGGCGCGGATAGCATTAATATAAATATACTATAACGGACAAAACTGACAACCGGGTCCTAACAGAGATTAGATAGTATTGACGCCAATCTTGGGAAAACGTTAGGAATTAAACTTGCAACACCGTTACCGAGAGTCATGAAATGACTTCAGTCTCCAATACTGATCAAAGGGAATAGGTCACATCGAAAAAAAAGTCTTAAAATTTACCTATACGGGGTATTTTGAGCTGAAAAAACGAATGACATTTGTTTGGACGATATATGGATATCCGTCGAGAAATAGTCATGTTTCTCTTTTCTCCTTCTCTTACAAAACTACATGACAATGTATGCCGTCATGGTTATGGTAGCTTGGATATGGAAGCTGCTGCACACAATAATGGCGGACTTAAGGCATATATACGCGGGCTGCTTGTAACGTAAACAACCGTTGTGAAGTTTCGCGGACCCAAAACAGAGCTCTAAAAGGGGCCCACTAGTCCTGTGTCGAAATTACTTAGCGTAGCGTGGTAATTCTTTCGCCACAACCCATTTTTAGATCTGCTCTACAAATATGCTATCTCAGTTCAAAACCCCATGTTAAATGTGAACTATTCCCTTTAAGAACAGACAATTGTGACTATATCGGCTGCTATTGACTAGACAGCCTCCGATAACCTGTTAATGGACGATATTTCGCCATGCGACATGCTGTGCGGAGTTGAACGGAATAGATGTAACGGGGTTTTCCGGTTCAATCCGGGTCTTGCAATATGCAACGTTCTGCAACAAATTCTTCTAATTTAGAAACTCTTGTTCGGGTAAATTTTGGGCCGCTGATTGGAAGGGCATCAATTTCGGGGTTCTTCGGCTTCGCTTGCAACAATTATAGCCGCCTGCAGCATTTGCAACAATTTGCAATATTTTCGTAATTTTGCTCACGGGGATTTCTTCAGATCAGGAATCGAACTATATCATTTTCAGAATGTTACGTCAGTGACTTCTTCTTACGTTAATTTTAACCAATAAGATAAGCTGGGACGTAATGTCACATGACCGTGATTTGTATCTGACTGCTGATTTGTATCAGTCGCAAAAAAACATATCCTTCAATTGGGTAAACAATTATCCCATAATTTCGCACTCGTTAACCCGGCATTGACTTGGGGTCTCAGCAGAGCCATTGACTGGGGGGGGGGGGGGACGTTAAACGCCCCCTTGGTTATCTTCCGAACCAATGATTGCAGCGAGATGCGCAAGGCGGCAATCGAAATCTGTCAATGATACGAATCTAAAGCATGCTAAAAAAAATGTCAAAGTGAGCGTATTTGAGTTTATGGGCCATACTTTCCATCGAAAGCTTTCGATTGCGACCAGTTTCACCCAAAGTGCTGCCAAATGTATGATACATATCCCGCATGAGCTAAAGTGAGATTGTTGGCCAAGGTCAAGGCCAAGGTCAGGTCACAAAAGGTCACTATGCTCAAAATATCTACGAAAGTCATGCAACACATGTTTTATGAGTGATTGTCCACGTATAATTCGATAGTGATAGTTATTTTACCACCTGACTTCATTTACGTGAAGTAAGGGTCAATTTCAGGTCAAGGAAGGTAAAATTTTTAAATTGTTAAATCTAAGCAAAAAAGGCATGCCGCTAGACCAGTTTCGTCCCAGAAATACAGTGGTGGCATTTATTTGTCTGTATCTAGTGAATAAAAGCCAAAAAATGTAATTTCAAAATATGACGTCTTGAGTTACCTATACTTTAGATGTTATGTCAGTTAAAAAGAAGATATTAATTTTAAATTTGGTATAGTAGTTGCCTAGGTATGGTTCTCTGACATATCTTCCGTTTTTTTTAAATAATTTTCTTCTTTTTTTTTGGGGGGGGGGGGGGTCAAAAACTAACATTTTCACAATTCCGAGATAGCCAGTTTGTAGCGGTTGCAATTTACTATCGTTTTGCGTGTTTTTTTTTGCATTGTATTTTCTTCAAATGTGGCATTTGTACGGCTTGGCAAAGTTTAGATGATTTCGGTGTAAAACTCGTGTGTAGTGACGTCACTAAATTTGCTATAACTCGAAGAAAAAAATCGACGAAATTTCTTCATTTTTGCACACAAGACGTAAAAATGATTCATAAGAAGGTATCCGAAGCTTCACGTTGATAGCGCTATTAGTTTTTCAGCTATTGCGAAAATTAATCGGGGGTGGGCGTTAAACGCCCCCCCCTTCTAGTCAATGGCGGGTTAACCTGCGCACTGCAGGGGCTTTGCGCCGAACACGAACTGCAGGGGGGTTGATTTCCGCCCCCCCCCCTGAGATCTCGAAAACTACGCTACGTAGCGAGAAGCGGAAAACGGCATTTGATAGCTTGATACATGTTCTATCGAAAGTATTTCAGTATTGTTTTAGGTCAGGTCAAAATTGAGGTCACCAGAGGTCATCAAAGGTCAAATTTTCCAGTTTTTTCCCTGTTTTAGGACATCTCTCCAGAAATTCCCATATATCTCAGCAACTATGCTAGTTAGAAACAAGCGGAAAAAAACGTTTTTTTTGCTAAATCGTTTTTTCGCTATTAACTTTTTAGGTAATAGAGATAACGGAAAACTGTTTACGTCATTGTGTTTATCTTGTCAAGGCGCTTTGAATGATATACATCGTGATCTTGTTAAATGATTTTTTATTTTTTTTTACCTCAGGTCAAGGTCAAGTGGTGACCCAAGTAGGGCATGTTGCATATGGGACGACGTGTCTTGACGAGACAAACAGATTGATGTCTGTTTTACTTCTCTATCTTCATTATGTCGGGAGTTATTGACAAAAAAAAATGATGGTGTCCTCGCATGACCTTAAATGACCCAATAGGGGTCACTGAACAAAACTTACACTTGGAGCATCAAGAATATCCTATAATAACATGATCCAGAAGTAATTGGACTAATATCATGCATATCCTTAGCATTTGTATATTTCCCCATTGACTTATTATGGGGAGGTTGCGAAATTGACCTGACCTTAGTTCACCGATATCGAAATTCCGAGATAAACGAATTGTAAGTACGTATGCCTTCATGACATCCTGTAAGTTTCGAACTGATCGGTGAAAAACTCTGGCTTTGGCACAACTGCAAACATTTTTGGAGGTGGGGTCACTTGACCTGGTCTGGTGACCTGACCTGAGATGACCCTAGGTTATTATTTTTTCAAAGTGTGCGTAATTGGTGTCCTGACAGGTGTGCGAAAACCCGGCGGCGCTGCGCGCCGCCGTTTTTTCGCTATCTTTGAAAAACCTGAGGGGGGGAGGGCGGAAATCAACCCCCCCTGCAGTGCGCGGGTTAAAGGAAGAAGTATTTGAAAGCGATGATCGTGAGAAAAAAAAACTTCTCAATTCCATTTCTTCTTGGGACAAGAAGCTTGTAATTAATGCGTGGTTGACATTACAATATACCAGATAAATGCAAGATTTTCCGGCGATGAAAATGACTGGTGATCAAAACGACCATATTAATCCTGCAATTCTCGGCGGCTTAGGGCTGTGTGGAAGCAATCTTATCGTTCTTCGACAATACCAAAAAGACTTGTTTATCGTAATCCCCACGACTAATTTATAAATTCTCTGTTTCTTATAAACCGAGACGTTGAACTTATCAACTGAATCTGACTTAAAAGGCTGTGTAAATAGGCTTACATGTTTATTTCAAATTTAACATAGTGAAGTTAATTTACTTTAAACTTTAGCCGGATATGGAAATTTCATCGAATAAACCAATTTCATCAACCGAACCGGAAATCGAATGACAAAGGTTAAGGTCAAATCTCTGTTACTCTGTCTACCGGGAAATCGGGTTAGCAATTTCTCAAAATACAGGTATTTCATTTCAGGTATTTCATGTAAATTATCGCATCACTCGGACTTTACTAGAAACATTTGGCATTCAATATATCAGTAAACATTGCTCACCAAAACATACATTTAAACCTCGGAATTGAATTGAATATTTAATTACATCGAGCCGCGAAAAAAAATGCATTACCCTGCCTTGTAAGCATTGGATTCACGTCATGGCTTGTCCCCTTTGTTAATATTATTACGTTAATATTATTAATTATATTACGTTAATTCCCACAATCTGTCGCTTCATCAGTCGCTCATCATTATTCCTTCCTCAGTCAACCTTCATTCACATTCCAAATTAGAGAAATATATATATATATATATATATATATATATATATATATATATATATATATATATATATATATATATATATATATATATATATATATATATATATATATATATATATATATATATATATAATTCACACAAGGGTTTATTTACAGGAAATGGTGCACCGATAGTTTAAGTTAATCGTCTCGTGAACAAAATACAATTCGTCTTATAGGCAGCAGTTCGAAGATAGTCAGCGCAATTCAGTCAGTCAAATCAGTCATACCAGTTCGATCAGTCAAATCAGTCAAATAAATGCAATCGGAACCACCACCAGCATTTGCCACAACATTGTGAATCATCACCTTTCGGGCTATAAAGTTTCCAAAAGAACTGTCAATGACTAACAGGTACTTGCATATATATAACAGATCATGGTACTTGCAAATGTAAGTACCATGATCTGCATATATTTCAGACAATTCGATAAATGATGATTTCGAGCTTGCGCGCTGGCACACAACTACAACAAAAAGCATACTGTGACTAATGACCAATGCATGGCAGGTGAGTTAATCGGAATAGAACGTCCGCCAATGACCGCAAAATTGTAAAAAATGGTACACGGGGATGTACAACTAACGGCGAGTGGAAGGTAGGACCGACAGGATTGTGCAGACCTTCCACCTTTCTTCTTTCACCAAATGAATTTAAACAAACAACAACAACAACAACAATAGCCAATGTTCAGGGTTGCAGCCCTTCAGCCTCAGTAATCAATTCGTCCCTTCTGTCCATTCCCTCTTGGCTTTCTCTTGTTTCAGAAAAAAATCAACTTCTTGACTGAGGCAATTCATTTTCATGATGATTTTCCACAAAGTTACTACAAAAATCTTCTGTCACAGCCTGAAGCCCAGCGTCGACCAACCTCACCTCTGAGACTCAGAGCCGTGGCGCCCCGCCTCGCGGCGAGGCCCAGCCTTCCTCAATCACTCCTCACTCCCCACTGCCCTCTCCACCGTCCTGTTAGTAAAAGTCCCCCGTTTCCTCTCGCCAGGCCTTCTAACAACTTTTCCTTTCCTACCAAAAACTTTCGCCTCTTCCGCCTGGTCGGTTGCCAGATTTGCGTGTTGCGGCCACAGGCCTCTTCCGCCCCACTGCTGCTCGGCCGGCCCACGATGACGCTCGCCTCACCCGCCGTCATCCACTGGCCAGATTGTGCTGCTGCTAATGAAATGGTTTGGGCTGTGTTGGAAATTGCCGATTTTTTATTTTAAAAAAATAGAAACGCATTACATAAACATAACCAATTTAGAGTCGTGCGACGCCTACTGCAAGGCAGCGACTGCTGCACGGCATCGTAGATCCAGGATGCCTATCGTGGAAGTGACGTCTATAACTTGGATCCGTAGTGTCAAGGAGTACTGCCAAATAGTTATCGAGGCAAATCGTGTAAGACACAGTGACAACCCTAAGAGCACGGGAGCTTTTGGAAGAAGCATGACGACTTGTGTGCCCGGCTCCTATGTCGAAAATCAATCAGCGTGCAAATAATGTGTTCGAAGATGCTCTCGGTAATTTACGCTCAGATTGAGTTATGTATAGGGAGTTTGTAAATAGCTAATTTCATGACTGCGGTTGCCAAATGCCAGAGATGATAGGCTTGAGCAGAAAAGGGAGGGGAAGGGAGGACAGGAATTAATTAGAGGGAGGAAGAGGCAGGACGTGTCTCAGAGGTCACTCTCGGTTAGACGGGAAATCTCCTCTCGAGATCCCCGGGCGACCGCAGTCAATATATAGTCGAGGATATCGAGGATAAAGCCTAGGTTAAGGCCCAGTAGAAGTGGTACGTGCTCAGCCAGGACAGCCCGGTGGATTGACACTCGAAGGCTATGTAAATTTCGGCAAGCTATCACGACAAGCGGGTACACTTTGGTATAGGATATAGGTAGGCGTGCGAGGAGAGCGAGAAACTGGACGGATGACCTAATTATTATAATTGAAAGCTTCGATCACAAAGATGACACTGTTCACAAGGGCAATATCAACAACCCTAGTGATGCATGCTTCCTCCTCGTACCAGTCAATACCCTTAATGGTGAGTCGCTGCCCCTCCTTGAGCAGCAAAGCACTTACATCGTGAAATGCCTATATGATGAACCAGAATAATCAGTCCCTCAAATCTAAAGCATCTACTACCATCAGATGTTTTGTATGCGGAAGTGGATCTTGCTACGCTATCTACGTCACCCATCGACATCTCTACATCTGTCTCTACATATATCTGATCACTTCCAGTGGACCTGGACCTACGAGCCTATCAGGCCTCAATTCAAGTCGTCCAATGGACCTGGACCTACGAGCCTGTCAGGCCTCAATTCAAGTCGTCCAGTGGACCTGGACCTACGAGCCTGTCAGGCCTCACTTCATAGTGGACCTGGACCTACGAGCCTGTCAGGCCTCAATTCAAGTCGTCCAGTGGACCTGGACCTACGAGCCTGTCAGGCCTCAATTCAAGTCGTCCAGTGGACCTGGACCTACGAGCCTGTCAGGCCTCACTTCATAGTGGACCTGGACCTACGAGCCTGTCAGGCCTCAATTCAAGTCGTCCAGTGGACCTGGACCTACGAGCCTGTCAGGCCTCAATTCAAATCGTCCAGTGGACCTGGACCTACGAGCCTGTCAGGCCTCAATTCAGGCCGTCCATATCTCATCACTTCCAGTGGACCTGGACCAACGAGCCTGTCAGGTCTCAATTCAGTGGACCTGGACCTACGAGCCCGTCAGGCCTCACTTCATAGTGGACCTGGACCTACGAGCCTGTCAGGTCTCAATTCAGGCCGTCCATAGAGCTGACATCTCTCATCACTTCCAGTGGACCTGGACCAACGAGCCTGTCAGGCCTCACTTCATATTGGACCTGGACCAACGAGCCTGTCAGGCCTCACTTCATAGTGGACCTGGACCTACGAGCCTGTCAGGTCTCAATTCAGTGGACCTGGACCAACGAGCCTGTCAGGTCTCAATTCAGTGGACCTGGACCTACGAGCCCGTCAGGTCTCACTTCATAGTGGACCTGGACCAACGAGCCTGTCAGGTCTCAATTCAGTGGACCTGGACCTACGAGCCTGTCAGGCCTCACTTCACAGTGGACCTGGACCTACGAGCCTGTCAGGCCTCACTTCATAGTGGACCTGGACCTACGAGCCTGTCAGGCCTCACTTCATAGTGGACCTGGACCTACGAGCCCGTCAGGCCTCACTTCATAGTGGACCTGGACCTACGAGCCTGTCAGGCCTCACTTCATAGTGGACCTGGACCTACGAGCCTGTCAGGCCTCACTTCATAGTGGACCTGGACCTACGAGCCCGTCAGGCCTCACTTCATAGTGGACCTGGACCTACGAGCCCGTCAGGCCTCACTTCATAGTGGACCTGGACCTACGAGCCCGTCAGGCCTCACTTCATAGTGGACCTGGACCTACGAGCCTGTCAGGCCTCACTTCATAGTGGACCTGGACCTACGAGCCCGTCAGGCCTCACTTCATAGTGGACCTGGACCTACGAGCCCGTCAGGCCTCACTTCATAGTGGACCTGGACCTACGAGCCCGTCAGGCCTCACTTCATAGTGGACCTGGACCTACGAGCCTGTCAGGCCTCACTTCATAGTGGACCTGGACCTACGAGCCTGTCAGGCCTCACTTCATAGTGGACCTGGACCTACGAGCCTGTCAGGCCTCACTTCATAGTGGACCTGGACCTACGAGCCTGTCAGGCCTCACTTCATAGTGGACCTGGACCTACGAGCCAGTCAGGCCTCAATTCAAGTCGTCCAGTGGACCCGGACCTACGAGCCCGTCAGGCCTCACTTCATAGTGGACCTGGACCTACGAGCCAGTCAGGCCTCACTTCATAGTGGACCTGGACCTACGAGCCAGTCAGGCCTCAATTCAAGTCGTCCAGTGGACCTGGACCTACGAGCCTGTCAGGCCTCAATTCAAGTCGTCCAGTGGACCTGGACCTACGAGCCTGTCAGGCCTCAATTCAAGTCGTCCAGTGGACCCGGACCTACGAGCCTGTCAGGCCTCAATTCAAGTCGTCCAGTGGACCCGGACCTACGAGCCTGTCAGGCCTCAATTCAAGTCGTCCAGTGGACCCGGACCTACGAGCCTGTCAGGCCTCAATTCAAGTCGTTCAGTGGACCCGGACCTACGAGCCTGTCAGGCCTCAATTCAAGTCGTCCAGTGGACCCGGACCTACGAGCCTGTCAGGCCTCAATTCAAGTCGTCCAGTGGACCCGGACCTACGAGCCTGTCAGGCCTCAATTCAAGTCGTCCAGTGGACCCGGTCCTACGAGCCTGTCAGGCCTCAATTCAAGTCGTCCAGTGGACCCGGACCTACGAGCCTGTCAGGCCTCAATTCAAGTCGTCCAGTGGACCCGGACCTACGAGCCTGTCAGGCCTCAATTCAAGTCGTCCAGTGGACCCGGACCTACGAGCCTGTCAGGCCTCAATTCAAGTCGTCCAGTGGACCCGGACCTACGAGCCTGTCAGGCCTCAATTCAAGTCGTCCAGTGAACCCGGACCTACGAGCCTGTCAGGCCTCAATTCAAGTCGTCCAGTGGACCCGGACCTACGAGCCTGTCAGGCCTCAATTCAAGTCGTCCAGTGGACCTGGACCTACGAGCCCGTCAGGCCTCAATTCAAGTCGTCCAGTGGACCTGGACCTACGAGCCTGTCAGGTCTCACTTCCAGTGGACCTGGACCTACGAGCCCGTCAGGCCTCAATTCAAGTCGTCCAGTGGACCTGGACCTACGAGCCTGTCAGGTCTCACTTCCAGTGGACCTGGACCTACGAGCCTGTCAGGTCTCACTTCCAGTGGACCTGGACCTACGAGCCTGTCAGGTCGCACTTCAGGCCGTCCATGAACATCACTTCCAGTGGACCTGGACCTACGAGCCTGTCAGGCCTCAATTCAAGTCGTCCAGTGGACCCGGACCTACGAGCCTGTCAGGCCTCAATTCAAGTCGTACATGGAGCTGACGAGCAACTACGAAGAAGGAGTCTCAATCCCCATCACAGCCCCGTGGATAGCAGCTTCTCTACCCTTTCTCTTCTTCTACCGCTTCTTCTACCTTCTTCTCCATCCCCCTCGCCCTACAATGTTTTCCTCCACTGCTCTCCCACTCTTCAACGTATCTCTCCCTCCACACGCAAGAGTGGAGCGAGATGAAGTTCTATTTCTCTACCCTTTCTCTTCTTTCTTTCTCACCTCCCTCCCCCCCCCCCACCATGATCCCCCTGTCACGCCCAGGGGCGTCGCCACGTTTTATATTTTACTGGGGGACGCAGTCACAGTGACAGTCAAAAACAAAAGTTGTTGACCGGGGGTGGGGGGGGGGGGAGGGGATGTAGCAGCACTGGCGGATATAGGGTTCGAGTTTGGGGGGGGGCAAAAAATACACTCAGCTTCATCTGCGAAAAAGTTTTGACCTGGGAGGGGGGTAGCGTCGGGTCGTCAGCGCGAAGAGTCGGGTGAGCAAGGGGGGATGACGTCGGGTCGTCAGCGCAATACAAAATACGGGGGGGGGTGGACGTCAGGTCTCCACACGGTTCGTTGGAAGGTTGGAAGGTGTCGGAGGGACGCCATTCGAAAGCTTACCTCATAAGGATCTCATATTGTTTTTTTTTTAATCGGTCGAGGTTTTCTTTGGAAATGCCATTTTTGTCGAAATCTCGGAACTTTTCGAATGACCGATGCTACCGCGTACGTTAGGTCAAAGAGGCTGGCAAATGGCATATGTGCAAAGTCGTAACCCATACAAGCCTGTAGAACAACCTCCAACTGATAGCTGAACCTCATACTGTTGATATAAGCAACAATCACCAGCGATAGTGAATCGCCCCCAATAGCTACCGTACGGCTCACCTTCCCCGCTCTCGTGAACGCCTGCTCGACCATCGCGACCCGCCCGCGCAGCGCCGGCCGCCGCCGACCCACTCTACGGAACTGTGTTTTGGCAAATTTTGGGCGAACCTTGCGTTGGAATTTTAAATTTCGAGTTCAGATGGGTAGCCAAGTCCTCCAGAAAGACATGGAGTGAGGCCCAGTAGAGACCAAGCCCAGGAAAGGGTATACATTCTCATGAGTTTCCGGGTATTTGTGATTATTTAGCCTTTAACCATCGTCACGTCACGCTCCCGTTCGGGGCGCGCCGCCAGATACTGTACCGATCCAGGTCAGCTCCCAGTCGGCCCGTGGCCGGGCGGCGGTGGCGTGTCAGTCGCCGCGCCAACCGGTAGCCCCGCCCAGCACGCCGAGTGCGTACGGCCTCTGGCAGCGCGCCCCGAACGGGAGCGTTACACTACGCTGGTTAGAGGCTAAATAATACCAAATACCCGGAAACTCATTATAATGTATGCCCTTTCCGGGTCTTGGTTTCTACTGGGCCTCGCTCCATGTCTTTTGGAGGACTGGACCGACCATCTGAACTCGAAATTTAACATTCCAACGCAAGGTTCGCCCAAAATTTGCCAAAACACAGTTCCGTAGAGGGGGTCGGCGGCGGCCGGCGCTGCGCGGGCTGATAGTGAAGGTCGACCAGGCGTTCACGGGAGCGGGAGAGGTGAGCCGTACGGCAGCTATTGGGGGCGATTCACTATCGCTGGTGATTATTGCTTATATCAACAGCATGAGGTTCAGCTATCAGTTGGAGGTTGTTCTACAGGCTGTAACGAGTTTGCACACATGCCATTTGTCAGCCTCTTTGCTCTAATGTAGGCGGTAGCATCACTCGTCCGAAAAGTTCCGAGATTTCGACAAAAATACCATTTACAAAAAAAAAACTAGACAGATTAAAAAAATATATATATATCTGAGATCCTCATGAGGTAGGCTTGTGAATGGCATGACTCTCATCTTTTGAACCCTTCGACACCTTGTAACGAACAGTGCTCAGCGCAAAACAGTCGTTAACGGGGGGAGGGGGAGTTTTTTCCTAATTATCCCGCGCCCCACTGGGTATTCAGCCCAACACGCCCCCCCCTCGTGATCTTCCGATCCAATAACCGCAGCGATAGGCGCACGGCAGCAATCGAAAGTTATCAATGAGACGCATCTAAAACATACGCGAAATTGTCAAAATAAGGTCACATGTCACGTCACAGCCAGGTCAAGGGTCACAATCGAGGTATTTTAGTTAATGGGCTATACTTTCAATCCAAAGCCTTAGATTGCGACTATTCTCGCACAAAGTGCTCTCAAAGGTAATACTGATTTTCCACATACGCGAAAGTGAAATTGTAAGCAAAGGTCAAAGTCAAGGTCAGGTCACAAAAGCAAGAGGTCTACGAAAGCCATGCGATACATGTTGTATTGGTTATTTTACACGTGTAATTCGATAGTAGCAGCCATTTTTACAACCTGACCCCATATAATGGTCCTCAGGTCAAGGTCAGGTCACATAAGGAAAACATTTGAAATATATTAATATAAATAAAAAAGGCATGTTTCTAGACCAGTGTTGTCTCAGAAATACAGTGGTGGCATTTATCTGTCTTTATCTGGTCACTAAAAGCCCCCAAAAATGCAAATGACGTCATGAGTTAATTATACTTAGGCAGTATTAACTCGGTTAAAACTAAAAATATTGCTTTCAAATTTGGTTTGGATATCATGCATACTTGTTCTGCAATATATATTCAGTTTTGTTTTTAATATCGTTGAAAAAAATGTTGATTTTGCGGATTTTTCTCCGAAAAAAAGTTATTTTTTTATTTTTGGGGAAAAAAATATCCAAATGTCGAAAATCTGAGATAGCCATTTTGAATAGATTGTCATTTCTTGCTTTTCACTGTTTTGCAATTTGCTTCAACACTCGATTTTCTACGATTTTTCAAACATGTATCGTTTTTACACGAAAAAAAAATGGCATGACATGACGTCCCTAAAACGTCATTATCTCCTAAACATACAACACTAATTGCAATGCAATTTTGTTAGAAGACGTAGAATTGATGCAGAGTAAGTTACTTAAGTTTCACGTATATATATATATATATATATATATATATATATATATATATATATATATATATATATATATATATATATATATATATATATATATATATATATATAAATATATATATATATATATATGATATATATATATATATATATATATATATATATATATATATATATATATATATATATATATATATATATATATATATATATATATAATATATATATATATATATATATATATATACTATATATATTATATATATATATATATATATATATATATATATATATATATATTATATATATATATATATATATTATATATATATATATATATATATATATATATATATATATAATATATATATATATATATATATATATATATATATATATATATATATATATATACTATATATATATATATATATATATATATATATATATATATATATATATATAATATATATATATATATATATATATATATACTATATATATATATATATATATATATATATATATATATATATATATATATATATATATAATATATATATATATATATATATATATTATAATATATATATATATATATCTATATATATATATATATCTATATATATATATATATCTATATATATATATCTATATATATATCTATATATATATATATCTATATATATATCTATATATATATATATCTATATATATATTATATCTATATATATATAATATCTATATAATATAATATATATATAT
>JAXIVJ010017566.1:0-25743 GCA_036785665.1 Chirona hameri | reverse complement strand
TGATTGAACTGGATAGATATGAGTGATACGACTGGTTGGATTGGGCTGGATAAAGTCACGCAGTGGTGATAAATCGAAAACTGGCAAATTACAACTTATGTTAAACCTGTATTTATGTCTTTCTTAATTATGTAAATGATGATTTACTCACTGGGACGCTGGTCCTGCGGTTCTCATAAGCCTTCGATGGGTAAATAGCAATAAGTGTAACCTTTCTGTAATCACGTAACACTTCTCTGGGATTTTCGCTACCTTTGCGGCATGTCCACTCACAGTATTGGCGCAAGTGTTGAGGCAGGCAATCTCGTCTGTCTCCCTCGGCAGTCGGCCGGTCGGACGCCTCCCTCCATCACCGTCTCCCCCAGAGTCCAGGGCCGACTGCTGGCCGCCTCGCGCATCACCAGTAGACCGCACTGGCAGGAGGCGGCCGCCGGCGTGAGGCGCAGCGCCGCCAGGGCAACCACCAGCAGCCAGCCAGCCGCGCCGGCGCAGGCCGCCGTTGTGGGCGCCGCCGCCGTTGCGCGTGGCGCCGCCGCCGGTACCTTGAGTCGTGGTCACCTTCACCGGCTTCTTGGGCCCGAAGATGCCGGTGTGGTCAGTCATGATGGGACCTGGAGCAGCTATGACAGGAGGCGTATCACGGGTACTCCGCCTGTGGCCAGAAGTGGTGGCGTCTCGTTAATACGGAAGAGAACGGAGTTAGTTGATTGAGTGGAGACATTGGTAAAGACATTGGTAAAATTAGCTATATATCGCATTACATTGGCGAAAATTGCATGTCATAATTGATCGTTGACTTTTCACTACTCAATTCAAATTATTTATTAATATTATTATTCAATGTATGCATTTTACGTAAATACATTACAAAGACCTGAAGAGTTGAAGAGATAAAGAATGAAGATAATGACGAAAGAGATGAAGCGGAGGGCGTAACAGCCGTAAGATGATAATTGATAGGACATGAACACAGATTACATCTATTAACGGGCGGTGGTAGTGGTTTTAAATGAATTAATTCAGCTAACGTAAAACGGAACCTGCAAAGAGTCACCCAATATGTTCGAGGCATATTAGGAAAAGCATGATAAAAAGAAACATGAACCATTATATCAACATTATATACAACCTACATTATAAACAAGTCCATTATAACTGAAAGGAAATGGACTAGCTAAATTGTAATGCAAAACAAAAATACCGTATAGAGTTGGAAGAAGAGTTTGGAAGAGTTGGAAGAAGAGTTGGCTTAGCTTGGACTCTTGGAGACACTGTTGCCGCGTCCTGCTGCTAGCCCGTTCACTGGCTGAGTGACAGGTGGCATCAATATTCAATTCGCTTATATCGCTCCAAGTTTTTAAATGCCCTGTCCGTTGGGGGTGCCTCGGGGCTGCACAGTTTGAGGGGTTGCCCCCCCCCCCCCCTTTCCTCGGAACCGGTGAACACTGTGCACATCTTCATAACTACCGTGCGTATGCTGTGGGCGATGGCCATGTGACCACCATGGTATGACGTGGAAGGCAGGTATTGGACGGACGTAGGTGGGGGAACGCTGGATTGAGGTCATGACACAGTTATGGTATCCCTCCTTCGGAAATCCGGATCCCTCCAACTCCATCTCTTGAATCGGGATAATACTCCATCGGGATAATCATCATCATCGCATACTGCTAGATTCCTCTCATGACAGGCAACATGTTGGTTCTTACTGCATTTCTCTAAGTTGCTTGGTTTGGAAGTTAAGAGGGGGGCTGTCAGCCCCCCCCCGTAGGGCGAAGGTGAAAAAAGCTCCCGTAGGGCGAGGGTTAAAGGAAATTTAACCTGGGAAATTTTTCCCAAACATGATTGGGTTATATTTTGTAATACAATTTATTTTTATATTGTCAAAAATGGCCTTATATTGCGCCGATTCAGGACAGAAGGCCGTAAATTATTATTGTTTATCAAAACTATATGCATACTCTCTGAGTCAGAGTCCTGACGTCACGCGAATTAAACACAAAATGGTTCAGCCAATCATATTCGAAAGTAGTCGCGTAAGGATAGACTCGCATTAGAGATGTGCCAACCGGCGGCCGGCGGTTCGCTTACTAGCACCAGCTGCAAACTGATTTACTGATGGTATAGCCTCTGCCCGGGCTAGATCCAGCACCGCATTCTTTCGCCAGCACCGCATCCCTTCGCCAAAAAATCAAATATATTCGGCTGGAGAGTCTTTTCAGTCAAGAAAACTTGCAGATAGGGGTTTCCCAACACGGGCTACAGAACTGCTATCTCAGTTTAAAGCTAATGTTGAAGGTGAGCTATTCCCTTTAAGCAACGCTTGGGCCGAAAATCGGCTGATTAACTATTAGCTCTATGTATGGCGCAAACGTACCTTATCCACAAGCACGTATATCTTAATTTTGAACATTGTTGAAAATATAATTATCAATGGCAGGTGGCTGGAGACCTTATATGTTATCTAACAGAGAGATAATTGACAAGTTGTATATCAACAAAATATTGTTATTGGAAGATAAAGAGTAGTTTTTCTATGCCGCCACCCAAGAACAGGTGACAGGAGTGCCCCGTCTCTCTATCCCAACGACCCACAGCACCTTACGTTAACACCAGCAAACATAATATAGCAAGTCACGACACTCCCAGCTAAGAAATAGAAAGAAACGCAAATAAGCTTAAGAAGAGGGAGAATAGTCCATTATTAGATAGTATACGGTAAAATAAGAGAAGGCCAAAGTAAATATGCTGAAAAATGCATTAGAAACTTAATATAGTTGTATTTTTATTTTTGCATTAGCCGTTTTCACGAAGGATTATTGCGCCGACAGATTCTGAAAAGTTCAGAAAAGTTTTAACAAGTTTTGGTATAAAAGTCTTAGTTCCACGATCCATTCATCAAAGGAAATAGTTCACCTTCAACATTAGTTTTAAACTGAGATAGCAGTTTTGTAGCCCGTGTTGGAAAAACCCTATCTCCAAGTATTCTTGACTGAAAAGACTCTCCAGCCGAATATATTTGTTTTGTTTTTTGGCGAAGGAATGCGGTGCTGGCGAAAGAATGTGGTCCTGGATCTAGCCAGGGCAAAGGCTATACCATCAGCCAATCAGCTTGCAGCTGGTGCTTGCAAACGAACCGCCGGCCGCCGGTTGGCCCATCTTTAATGCGAGTGTATCCTTACGCGACTACTTTCGAATCTGATTGGCTGAACCATTTTTTTAATTCGCGTGACGTCAGAACTCTGACTCAGGGAGTACGCATATAGTTTTGACAAACAATACTAATTTAAAGCCTTCTGTCCTGAATCGGCGCGAAATAAGGCCATTTTTGACAATATAAAAAGAAATTGTATTACAAAATATAATCAAATCGTGTTTGGGGAGAATTTTCCAAGGTGAACTATTTCCTTTAACTACACAACTCTTACATGCGATTTTTGGCTTAAAATGTCCCTCCAAATTGTGTGTAATATGTTGGTAAGAATATAATATGTTGACAAAATTGCGGTTTGGTGGTAATTAGCATTCATAGGTCAGTTGTGATGACTGAAATCTGTTGAACAGTTATAACAGTTAACTGAAACAGTTGTGATCTTCACCGACTGAAACTTGTCGAAACTTCAGAACGATTCAGAAAATTATATGGCGTGTGACGCTATTGGCCGCAATGGACTCGCCCAATCCGGCCCAATCCGGCGGCCGGCCTGTGCGGCTTGACTCTGTCTATGTGCGCGTGGCACGCGGGTCGCAAGCAGCGGCGATTCGATGCTGTCCCATCACTGTGCATGCGCAGACAGACCTGTGATCTATGACGCTGCCAGATTTAGTAACTAGTATGCATCCTTTCTTCGACATCGGACCTCGGACGCCTACCAGCCAGCCTGCTCCAGCCCTCCACCGCTTCCGGGTGCGGAACCCTGTCCACGTGCGTGTGGCAGGGTTGTAGACCCTTAGATAGGTAGCCCTTATATATTTTTAAGTCGGTAGTTTCATTAGCTACACATTTTGTATTGGCAATAGGCCTCCTCCACGGCTTAGGTCCCCTCCAGTCTCTGAAGTTAACTTGCAGTTGCCAACACGCTCTGTCGTGTGTGGCAAATTAACGTAATCAGTTAGAACCTATCCTTCCTCCTCTGAGCCACGACGATGGCTACCCCCCCCCCCCCCCCCGGAACCCCGACCCCCCCCCCCCCCCCCCGACCCTCCCGACCCCCTCAGGGGTCTTCCGGCGCGCGTCCGCGTGCCCCCCTGGACGGTCCCCCTCCCAGCCCCCTTCAGGGGCCCCGCCCGCCCCGTCCAGGGGCCTGGCTGTCGCCGGACTCCCGTCCCCCCCGACCCACCCGACCCTCTTCAGGGGTCTCCCCCCCCTGGTTCCTTTCAGGAGCCAGGCCGTCCCGGTGCCCGGCTCCCGCCGGACACCTCCCCCCCCCCCCCCTGACGGACCGGCACTCCTGCTGGTCCAGCGTAAGGACGGCGGGTCTATGCGACACGCCAACCCCCTTCGCGGTGCGCCGCCTCCTGGTGGCGCTCTGCGGAGGAGAGGTCCATAACGCCCGCACGATCCGCTCTGGAGCGCTGCTGATCGAGACAAGATCTGGTCAGCAGACTGACGCCCTCATGGCCATCAAGTCCTTCATGGACAGGCCATGCGAGGTGACAGCTCCAGACCGCATGAACTGCCAAGGGTTCATTCACTCCCCGGAAGTCAGCACGCTGACAGAGACCGTGCTCCTCCTCGAGCTCGCGTCTCAGGGAGTAACCGAGGTGGTGAGGATGGGGTCGAAGCGGCCCGGTCCGAACCCCATGGTGCGGCTGCGGTTCAGGGGCCTAGTCCTCCCCGAGCGGATATACTGCGGGTACATCACTGTACCCGTAAAGGCGTGGACCCCGGGTCCCCCAGCAGTGCCGTGCCTGCTGGAGATTTGGGCCATCATCAGCGCTCCTGCCACGCCAGCCATCCCACCTGTGGCAAGTGCGCCAGTCGCACGACACGGACGAATGCGTCGGTGGTGACTCCGCAGCACTGCTGTGCGTCTCCTGCGGCGGTCCCCACCCAGCGTGGTTCCGGGACTGCCCTGCACCGAGCGGCCTGGGTCGAGGAGACCCGAGCCCGCCGGGCGGGCCCCGCCGCCCCCCCCCCTCCCATCCCAGCGCTGGCCCCCAGCGCCTGGCCGCCACTCCCCCCACCCCACCGAACCCCACCCGCGCCCTCCCCCCGTCGGGCCCCCACGTGGGTTCCCCCCCCCCCCCTGGTGCCGCCGGCAGCTCCGCCGGAGCGGCCCAGCGTGACGGCACCGACGGAGCGGCTCACGCCAGCTCCGACGGCAGACCCGAGCGGGCCTTGCCCTTCATCAGCCGAGTCCCTCCAGGACTCCGGCCGTGCCCAAGCGGCACAGACTCCCACCCCCGCCGAACATCAGGCGAAGTCCCAATCAGCGGTCGAGTCCTCGGGGGAAGACTCCGAGGACTCTTCCGCGGAAGAGACCGACGCGTCCCTCATCCGAGCTTTTGGAAGCCGGATCCCCACCTCCCATCCCCAGCCCCGCCCCGCTCGCTCCCTCTCTCCGCTCTCCCGTGCCTCCTCCCGGTCTCTGTCTCCCTCCCGCCCTGGCCTGCTCCCTGAACGGACCCGACCCCGCCGGAGACGGGACACGAGCGACCGCAAGGCGCGGTCTGAATAGCAACTCCCGATGAATCAAAATCAAACTGAATTCGTCCTCCAATGGAATGTTAGATCTTTAATATCACATTGGGGATCACATTGGGGGCAATTCAAACATTATGTCTTAAATAATAATCCGTTAGTAGCCGCTGTTCAGGAAACCCATTTTATTGACGCCGACTTTAATAATTATACTTTTAAAATACCCGGATATAGCCTTTATACAAATAACGTAAATGCATCACCGCGCCGAGGCGGCTCGGCTTTGCTTATTTCAAACCAACTTTTGCATCACCAAATCGACCTTCAAACAACCTTAGACGCAGTCGGCGTTAATATTAAAATCGCTCAGCTAGAACTAACTCTTATCTCTATTTATTTCCGTCCGACTGAGGACATAGACATTGATTCTTTTTCCCAGCTTATTACAAATATTAACACCCCATGTCTGATTATGGGCGATTTCAACGCGCATAGTCGGGCGTGGACTGCCTCCGGACTCCGCCGAGGCCAAATTATGCTGGACCTACTGGACCGGCATAATTGGTCTTCCTTAACGACCAATCACCCACACACGTACACCACTCAGGAGGCGAGGTGACTTACAGCGCCATTGATCTCGCCTTCGTCACACCACGCATCGCGACTCTTTTTACATTTAATGCACAATCAGACCCTCTTTTTAGCGATCATTTCCCAATTCACTTAGAACTTCAAGTCCCTTCAGGACAGACAAATTTGTACTCCCTGCCTAGATGGAACCTCGCAAAGCCGACTGGTCTCCTTTCAAAAAACACATTGACACTAGTCACCCCGCAGACTCCCAGACCGACATTAACACATTTTAAACACTATTCTCGCATCAGCACATCTTCACATTCCAGCACACACGCACACACACACAACACACCCGAGGCAGCGTACTGCCGTGGTGGAACACAGAATGCCAAGAGCTGTTGCCCCTCCGAAAAGAGCATTTCGGAAATTTCAAGCTTGTATAACTGCAGAAAACGAACACGAAGTACGGAAAACTCGCTCTTGGCTAAAACAATCATTGACAAAGCAAAAAAAGAATCTTGGCAGAATTCTCATCTACCTTTAATCGATTTACCTCCCTCTCAAAAAATTGGACATTAATTAGATCGTTTTCAAATAAAAGACCACCGTCATACAAAATCCACACTTACAAATACACAACACATCTTACACGCTTCCCCTAGAGGTGGCAAGACAATTTGCACAACACTACGCTAACATATCATCAACACAACAATGTACACCAACTTTTACTAACCAACATAACGATCAATTTCAATCTATTAGCTTTGACTCTAAAAACGTAGAAATCTACAACTCTCTTTTTACCAACTCAGAGTTAACGTACGCTAAAGGTAAATGTGGTAAAACTTCTGTAGGACCAGATCAAATTGACTACTCCTCTTTAAAAACTTGACAGAGACTGGTCTCACCAACTTACTAACAGCCTTCAATACCATGTGGTTTGACGGCACTTTCCCTGAATCTTGGCATAATAGTACGCTAATTCCTATACCTAAACCTCGCAAACCTAAATTTTCTCCCGCTAGCTATCGCCCTATTTCTCTAACTAGTTGTGCATGTAAACTATTCGAACGCATGGTTAATGGACGCATCAGGACATACATTGAATCAAATAATTTACTTACCCCACACCAAAGTGGTTTTCGACCTGGTCGCTCCACTGCGGACAATTTAGTTGGTCTTATCGACTCTGTCCAGCGCGGCTTTCGAGGGAGAGAGGTCGCAGTTGCCCTCTTTCTTGATTTGAGAGCTGCGTTTGACAGAGTCAATAAGACTGCACTTCTAGTAAAGGTCCATAAGGCCCGGAATTCGAGGTCGACTCGTCAAATTTATCCAAAACTTTTTAGAAAATAGAACTTTTAATGTAAGGTGCGGCAACACATATTCTCCAAATCAAAATCAGGACCACGGTGTCCCACAGGGATCGGTCCTCTCCCCGACCCTATTTTTAATTATGATTAACGACATTTTCTGTAATATCAACAAGATCGACAAAGGTCTCAAATTTTCAATGTACGGTGATGATCTGGCGGTGTGGTTCTCGCACCCGAGTGTCGATCAAGCCAGCAAAATGTTACAACTAGTACTCATTGATATAAAGGTATGGTGCGACCAATGGGGTCTGGGAATTTCTCCAAGTAAATCTGCATCTCTATTTTTTTCAAAGAAACCTGCATATGTGGAACCCTACATTCCATTAAAATATAACAATCAAATTATCCCTTTCGTCAAATCATTCAAGTATCTGGGAATAACGCTAGACACACGTCTCTCGTTCATCCCACACTTCAATGATTTAGTGCAGAGATGTACGCGACGAATTAATATTATGAAGTCATTGGCTGGTCGAGAGTGGGGCGCAGATCGTGCCACTTTTCTCCAACTATATACTTCCCTGATACGCCCAGTACTGGACTATAACGCATTCTTATTTGATGACATATGTTCCAAACAAATTAAAAAATTGCAAACTGTCCAAAACGCTGCCTTGCGGATCGTGACTGGGGCCTGCTGCACCACCAACACCACAAACTTACACATCGACACAAACATTCCCACACTCTGCCGCCGACGCAAATACACACTACTTAGATTCTACGCCAGAGCAAGTTCACACCCCACACGCCCAACATTCCACATCTTAAACCACCCCGCACCCACAAGACGACAAACACTACTACAAAAACGACACCCACTCATCAGTCACAGAATCAGACAAACACTCGCACTATTCAACATTCCACACATCAACACAATGTCAACGCCACCACTCACACCTCACTGGCTCGACACAACACAAGACACACACCGCCTCTTCACACACAACAAAAACACAGTCACGGCGGCAGAGACACACACACTCTTCAACGAACACAAAGCACAACACAACACATACACATACATATACACAGACGGCTCTCGAAGCGACGGCCGAACTGGTGGTGCATACTTCACAAACACAGCTAGAAACAACTTTAGACTTCCGGACATAAATAGCGTATACACAGCGGAATTGTCATCCATTTTATTAGCATTAATATATGTCAGAAAATAAAAACTTAAGGAAGTAGTCATTTGCACAGACTCGTCCGCCTCGCTCACGGCCATTTCCTCGATTAGTGACTGTAGAAACCCGATAGTATTTAAAATCAGACAACTAATCAAGTATTTAAACAGTAAAAACAATGGTATTAAATTCCTCTGGATCCCAGGACACGCCGGTATCCCGGGAAACAAGGAAGCTGACAGACTTGCGAAATTGAGCCTAGAATTACCTTCAGTAAACCAACTTCCAAGCTCAGTATCAGACGTGTTAAATTATATTAATTCTCAACTTAGTATACTGCGCCAGAGCGAGTGGGACGCCGCTCCGCATTTTCATCTTTATCCAATCAAGCCAAAAGTCCAACATTTTATATCTAGTCACCAGAATTGTAGAGAGAAGGAGGTAATATTGGCGCGCCTCCGTCTCGGTCATACAAAAATTACTCATTATTATATTATGGAGAATCTCCCGCCACCAAATTGCCAACATTGCCCAGGTTATCCGCGCTACACAATCAAGCACTTACTTAATACTTGCCCAGTACACAACGATAAACGACAGAACATTATTAATTACACACAACAAAATCGCATCTCATTAAATCTTCAAACACTGTTAGGTGATAGTTATCCTGAATTGATAGGTCTCCTCTTAGATTATCTCTACCAAACACGTTTAGCTAATCAAATATAACAGGTTTTTTTGGCCTTGCGCATTTTTGGCCCACCGCGCAGGTTTTTCCCCCTTTGCCTTAGACGCTGGTTTTTGTATTATTCAGGACTTTTCTCCCAGCTAAATACACCCCACAACCAGGTCTCGCCGAGGCGCCGGAGCCAGGGAGACTGGCAACAGTCTCCCGTTGTTGCAATGACGGCACCCCCACGGCTCCATCAACACTGACACTGTTCAAGTGTATTGAGTGTATGTAATAAAATATGTATGCATGTGTGTCTCATGTTTTACTTATTTTTGACTTTGAACGAAATACTTAACGTAATGCTAGATATTATATTTGACCTTGAACGAAATACTTAACGTAATGTTATATATTATATTTACTTTGAACAATAAACTCTCCGGGTTCACATAAACCGGTTAACGTAATTAGTAACGTAAAATAGCTACCCTACTCCCTAGCTTGCTCCGGGTCCACATAAACCGGTTAACGTAATTCTTGTTCCTGGCAAATTGCCAGAAGTAATTTTCCCAAACCCGGGAAATGGCTATAGGCCGGTCCGGGTAAAAAAAACAACAACAAAAAAACTAGTATGACGGTATGCTAAACTGAACGAATGGACTCGAGACGCATGTTCTTTAAAAACGGCCAATTTTGTATCATAAACTTGTTATGAGGTCAATACATGTTTCCATAACTAATGAATAGTGATAAATATCGCCTGAATCAGTCATTTATTTCTTGGAATGTATAATATACTAAGACGTCTATACCAAAACTTCTCAGAAACTTTTTAGAATCTTCTCAGCGCAATAATCCTTCGTGAAAACGGCTATTGTATTGAATTTGATGAAATGTGTTTGATTTTATTAGGCCCTTAAGAAATAAAAATCATCATTCAAGTCTGCCGTGACAAGGAGAAAATACACGTAAGTAAATAGCGTCAGGTAAATTGATGGGCTCAACAAAGGACATAGAGCATAAATCAGGTTTTGCAAAGTCCTAGTAAGGTCTACAAGGACCCAGCAAAATTATAAGCTGTGTCGTTCTGGGTGTTTGACCAATCTTAGGCTTTCGCAAGCGGGTAGTCACGCCCAATTATGAATACCTCTTTGGTCAGCAATCAACCATTTGATGCAAAATTTGAGCTTCAAGCCCTATCAGTTCCTTGGTGAAGGTCATGTCAAGGAGCGAACTTCATCCATGGTTAAAATGCTTAAATGCAGCGGTTTGACCGATCTTCTTGAAGAGCTTACAAGTACGTTTTACTAAGGATAATAAGGAAAGTGGATTTATCTTGTTTTGCAAGATCATGACCGCTGACCAATACACTTAGGTCAGCTAGCTTTTTCGATATTTCGATAGTTTGCATCTTTTTGCCGTGCTCTGACTAGTGGCTTCATTATTATTGTCTGACGTTTCGGGACATGACAGTTGAAAACGGCTACTAGCCGTTTTCACGAAATATTATTGCGCTGAGAAGATTCTGAAAAGTTTCTGAGAAGTTTTGGTATAGAAGTGGAGTATATTATACATTCCAAGAAATAAATGACTGTTTTAGGCGATAGTATCCTTATCCAATAGTTATGGAAACATGTAATCGTGCATGAAGGTGTGTGGGCCGGATTAGGCGAGTCCATGGCGGCCAATAGCGTCACACGCCACATAATTTTCTGAACCGTTCTGAAGTTTTGACAAGTTGTAGTCGGTGGAGATGATTATTTACTCACATTTATTACATCACAACTGACCTATCAATGCTTATCTTGCTAATTGCCACCAAATCGCAATTTTGTCAACATATTATATTCTTACCAACATACTACACAATTATGAGGGACATTTCAAGCCAAAAATCGCATGTAAAAGTTGTGTAGTTAAGGAATAGATCGTCGAACTAAGACTTCTATACCAAAACTTGTTAAAACTTTTCTGAACTTTTCAGAATCTTTCAGCGAATAATCCTTCGTGAAAACGGCTAGTATAATAGTTATAGTGACATTCACATGAAAGGACATGGCCTCGGGCTTTGATCGGTTAGCTTAGGGCCATGAGGGTGTCATCATTCAAATTCGAATTCAGAAGCGTTTTATGGTTTCAGGAGCACACAAAAAAAATGCCAAATTTAAATTCGGGGTATAAAGAAAAGGCAAAATACTTGGGAATATGAATTTGTCTTTGTTAAATTCCAATTTTGCTCATTTTTCCGAGCTAATGTTATAATTTTGTATGTTAAAGGGAAATAATGACCTTTTGATTTTGTTAGCAACAATTTCTTAGGCTACCGTTATGTTTTTAAAATTATTTTATTTAAATTTAAGAATTAAATAAAATTATTCCCAAATTCAAAGTTGTAAGTTTGGAAAAAATACAAAACAAGTACCTTGTGTACTTCATGAAGGTCATTGACCAATTCGTCCTTCCCTACCATTGTTATCATCGAGTGCGGCATTTGTGGAGGCTCTGTGACATTTACGATCAAACTGAGCGCTGCTCGGACACCCGCTAGTAGCGCTAGTAGCGCTTTCGTTCTCCATGGCAACCAGGCGTGAGCCAATGAAAAGCCAGAAAGGAAATACGTTCTGGCTTTTCATTGGCTCACGCCTGGTTGCCATGGAGAACGAAAGCGCTACTAGCGTGCGTTCGAGCAGCGCTCTGATCCGTGAAGCAATCCGTGAAGCATCCGTGATGCATGACTGACTATCAGTATAAGTCATGAATAACAACAACATGCAAACTATACCAACTCGAATAAAATAAGAGCGGAATGAATTGAACCCCAGGCAAGCTAGTATTCGCAAAGCACTCGGCACTGCGCCACAATAGCAAAAGGTGAGGGAAATGCATATTGGATACAATATTATTACGTCACAAGTTTCTGAAGTGTCAACTATTATGAAATACAGTGATAAAATACCTTTAATAATGATTAACAAGAAAATTCAAACTTAAAAACAATAATTTGAATAAGTCTTTAATTAGCTTTCAACTCAAAACCAGATATATTTTGCAATGCTACACAAGAATGGCACCAGTGACGTCATTAACAAAGCCTGCTACGGGACTTGGGTATACTAATCAGGAACAACTCGCCAAGTGCGCCGAGATGGTTAAGTGCGCCGAGAAGCATGACAATGACTTTGTAAACAAATCGCCGACGCTAAATAGGTCGCCGTCGATGTGCATCGATGAGCTTCTGATTTAATTGCCAGTTTTGTGTTATTGTTCGTGAGTTTTTTTGGGAAAAATTATTATTTTTCATGATAAAATAAAGCATAGTGTTATATACAGCCACAGACAAACTATACACAACTCCTAATGTTGAAAACAAATGAATCGATTTTCAAAAATTGAGGGTCGCAACCACTAACTATGCCGCGTTGATGTGCATCGATGAGCTTCCGATTTTATTGCCACTTTTTCCAATCGCTGTTAGTTTTAGAAGATCGCCGGGCATATAATCACAACAAGCAGAACGCACAATATATTTCCCACTCCATTGCGTAAAAAAAACATACGGGAAAAGCCCGCAGTTTGATGAGGACCAAAAGTACTTGACAAAAGGTCAGAAATAGTGCAAGTACCGGTCGTTAAAAGTGTGGAACGCTTATCAACTTTAACTTGAAATATCTTTCGGTAGGAAAGTTTTCATGCAAAATGTGATGAATTTACAATATATTTTGATCTCGTCTGGCGATTTCAAGTGCTAACTCCATTTTAGTGGAAAAAGGTCATTATTTCCCTTTAAAGGGAAATAATAGCATTTGATTTCTTTGTCCACAATATCCTATGCCACTCGCATGTTATAAACGTGATGACATCTCAATTTGAAAATTTACTATCATTTTCCTATAATTTGGAAATAAACATTTTGGAAAAATAAATTACAATGTTTCTGTATTTTTTTAGACCACTATGTTAGGCGCGACAAAGCTGTCTCCTTTGCTCATTTCATTTTTCGCGTTGATTGGTCAGGAGGAAGTTCACAAAATAAGTTATTTCTGCGAAATACCTATTGTATGGTGAACCAATGGTATGTAAACAAATCCACACTTTAAAATAAATAGTTGAAATGATGCTTGGGTTGACCTATATAAGCATTGAATAAATAATTTTCCAGATTTATTGCGCTTTTATATTCAAATGCCACACATATGATGCATGAACCAATAGCCATTTCTACGAAATACCAATCATATGGTGAACTAAATTATGCCAACAAATTTGCACACCTAAAATAAATTGTTGAATTGATGCTTGGGTCGAAACAATTATTTTCAAGATTTATCGCGCTGTTATATTCAAATGCCACAAATATGATGCATGCACCAAGAATGGTGACGTCGCATAGATCGTTTCTACGAAATGCCAGTTGTATGGTGGGCTGCTGTGAGCCGCAATTTTTGTTCAGTTGAAATTCATTAATTGAAAATGTGACGAGGTGAATGAGACCCATATTAGCATGAAATAAAGTATTTTCGAGATTGATTGCGCTTTATAGCATATTTAAACATAATTCGAAGTCAAGCAAGGAAAGCTCCCAAATAGCTTGCTTAATAAACTTTAATGGACGAGCGCCTGAAAAAAATTGTTATTGGACAAGCCGAAGGCGAGTTCAATAAGAAATATTTCAGGCGCGAGTCTATTCAATATTTATCATGCGACTGTTCGCATATGGTATGATAAAATAGTGCATGCGGGCGGTATCATATTTTTCGAGGAATTCAGGTCTCCCTGTTGTTTTTTTACCCGAGCCGCGAAAGTGCCGAGATAAAAAATCAACAGGAGACCGATATTCCGTGGAAAATACAGCGCCCGAGTGCTCTATTTATTTTACCATTTGCCATTTTTAGGTAAACTTGTTCATTGCAAATATATATGCTTTATGTCATTTTTTCCAGAATATTTGGGATTCAATATGGATTCAGACGTCAATGGACTGAGGAATTTATTACCGAGCGGGCGCGAATCGCCCGTGAGGTTTCTCGTCAACTTACTCGACAAATTTACATTTGACCCGGCCTGAACCGGCCCGAACCGGCCCGACATGGCCCGACACGGCCGTACAGACGCTTTTCGGAAGCTAATAACTTTGCACCCACTGCTCCGATTGAGATCGGGTTTTCTCCATTGGATAGGACCATCAAATCAATTTTGTTTTGGGTATGGTGCGTTCTGATAGGGGTGGCACCACAGCGCGTGACACACACAAACGTTGCAATGCACACAAATCGTGCTTGATCAAAAATGGCTTTATTGATCTAAGCATTAATTTATACGATGAAACATGCAGCGCTCAGGGCGTGCTTTTAGGCGGATTCGACAAAGGAGATCATGAACAATGTAATAGGTCAGTAAAACGCCTTTGCCACACCGCGCCCGCTCGGTCCTCGTCCAAAAAGGCGATTTGCTGGTAAATATACGTCTGGCTAACGTCTGGAATCGCTGAAATGCCCTAGGGCCGAAAAGTGATACCACATTGCTTCCCGTTGTAAATTTCAGCGGGCCGAAAGCTGATGCCAGAAACACGTGCTAATGCTGGAAACATACCCCGGCATATGGTAAGATCCAATAACAAAAGTGTTATTGGATCCTGTATAGTCCATTATCACTTCCGGTGTTTTTTCCCATTGGCTTCAGCATTACGATCCATAAACATCTGCATTTATTGATAAAATATGTGTAACACGTGCTGAATAGGAAACGGTCTCTCAGTTGCATGATAATACTGAGTATCTTATAATACTCAATATCGTGCAACTGAGAGACCGTTTCCTATTCAGCACGTGTTACACATATTTTACCAATAAATGCATGTGTTTATGGATCGTAATGCTGAAGCCAATGGGAAAAAACACCGGAAGTGCTATTGGACTATACAGGATCCAATAACACTTTTGTTATTGGATCAATACCATATTGAACAGTCGCATGATAATACAAGTTAAGTAATGCTTACAACACGTGCACCGACGAATGTCCTTGCCGGCCTGAAAACAACCGGGGGGGGGGGGGGGGGGGCGACGGCCTTCGGTTGCACAAACACTGTGCGCCGTTTTTTCCGCTTTTCCTGAGAAAAAAAAATCGGGTCTCCCTTCGGCACATTCGCTAAAAAATAATCACAAATGACTACAATGTTCAAATACCAATGTTTACACAACCAATGTTTCACATTTACCCCAGCTAATTTTGTTTGACCATCGCGCGGTAATGTACTCACATGATAGCTCGTCGCATTTTGTAACGTCCGTCTTGTTACGACACTTGCACGGTACTTGGGAATGCTTAGGGAAGTGTGATATTTCAGCAAGGATGGTTGCTCTGACGGAGCAGTGCGAGCGCGCACGGGAAACGCTTCCGAACTCCGAGCGCACGCAACACCTTCTACCATCTGGACTCGCGACCGGCAGTAGTTACGAACATTACCACCAGTGGCGCTGGTGCATACCATTAGAGTGGAATATTTCATTTGAAATCAATTGTATTTAAAACTACGATTCTGTGGCTGGAGCGGTGATGGCATATTTGGGAGCTTTATTCGGAGGGTGTTGGTGTTGCATTGAGCAGCGTGACTAGTACAGCGTTGAATGTGACATGGCGCATCACGTGGACAAAATATCACCACGTGATATAACCATCACTATCACGCCATTGCCGTGCTGTATCCAGCCATAGCTTGATCGCGACAGGTGCATAGACACCCACAGTGTACGGTTCCCTGTTGACGGCGAATTAGCTGATCCTTTGAACAGTATTATTTTGTAGTTTTCACCTAACAATTATCACCGAATTCTGGTGCCCTTGACCGCCGCGCTGGGTGGGTGGATCAGGAAGGGGTCAAGGGCGAGGGATCATCGGGGGCTAAAAATACCCGAGCCTAACGGTCTGGTAGATTGTCGTCGATAAGATTGAGGGGTTCGATACCTGGTTCCGTGTTTTTTAAAACAAATGCCACTGCAGGGTCATGATGTGGGTGGCCGTGGGCTGTGTTTTCAAATCCTGCCGCAACTTCAAAAGGCGTCCGTCGAAGGGAAGGCCGTCTGTGCGGCGCCAATGACGTCGCCATCATAATAAATCATCCATTTCCGGCAAATATGTCAAGAATATTTTGCATATTTGCATTTACCAGCCTGCGTGGAGCGTGAGTGTGCGTGCCTGTAGCAAAATACACCTGTTTAGAATGCCTTCTTTACTGTCATGTTGTCGATTTTAAACGTGATTTAGACATCGACACACCTATCGTTGGTTCTGCTCTATATTATTCATAGGTCACAACACACTCAGTCCTATGCACACATGCCAGGATAACACCAACGCTTCACATTAAGATCCACCTCGTCATTTCACTGTGTACAAACACTCGATGGAAGCAATCTTCAGCAGTAATTTAGCCATGTCCACATCCGTCCAAGGCCGTGTCAATGTGCAATGAGAGACATACACGCCATATACAATGTACACGCCCATACAGACATACACGCAGATGTATGGACGCGTTTAGGCGATTGGCCACAGGGGCCGTCGACCACATTCAAACACTCGATGCCAGCGTCTCCTGCTGGAATGGTCACTCCGTAATGGCTGACGCTGGATGGCGCGCAATGTGAGATGTGCCCCTCCGAGTTAGGAACAATGTCACCTGACATGCAAATGTATACAGTGAGATAATTTGACAAAAGTACATCAGCTCGGAGAATTTGACAAAAAGACATCAGCTCGGAGAATTTGACAAAAAGACATCAACTCGGAGAATTTCTGCAGTTCGTCCGGGCTAAATAAAGTATGATGACAACGATGTGGTAATTTTAAGAGGTCTATATCTGCTTTAATTGATTTTCATTAACTCCAGAAATTGTCTTTAACTCAGACCTAAATGTTGATCTGTAAAACGTCCTGGCCAGTTTGGGTCGTCTGACAATGTTTACCTTTGACGGTACAAAGACACTCGCTAGGGCATGCAAAACGTCGTAAGTCCGTGTATGTAAGCTCGGCTGAGATCAGTGAGATTCATTATGCGAGATTCGCTCCGTCTAACAGATGGAACGCACAACTAACAGGTGGAATGAGGAAACGAAGCTGCCATAGAAACCATCCCATTAAAGCAACGTGGGAACAGATAACACCGATAACTGGCCGCGGACCATGGTTCGTACACTGATGCGATGTCACAAGCTACCGTCACGCCGGTGATGTGATGATGGCCCAATGGATTGCTTTGCTCGATGTGAATCACATGAATAATATCAGTAATTAAATAAAGGGGCAGCATTGCTTCGACTAGCACATGAGATCGGTTCAAAGTGAATACAACTCCACTCGTTTGTTACGTTAGACCGAAAGACACACTGCACGTCCGAAATGGCAAAAACAAAACACGGCAGAGAACCCAATAGAAAGAGAACGGCATGAAAAGAAGGCAAAATACACACGTCACGTGTCACGAATATGTCACGAAGAGCGGTTCGCTTGGCCCCTAAGCCAATTATGGTTTGGTTCGCTGACAAGTTCAAACGACATTGGCGATTCTGAACATATGAAACTAAACTAACCTGAGCATCAAATACTGTTCGTCAACCGTGATCGTGGACACTGGCCTAAAAGCCACAAAAGCAAGACAAACGACTAGCCTTCCTCAGCTGTACCGACCCAACGCGCAAGCTCTCAGGGAACAAAAATAGATCATGACGGAGATTCAGTACACACTCTCGGCTCGCCCCGGTCGGCCAGCCGGCGCACACTGCGCAACACCGGGCATTGCACCGTCGAAACCACCGCCCCATTGCAGCCGACAGAGAGACCATGCTCTGCACTCGTGAAAAAATACACAACATGACAATGACCACAACAGGACCGGTCTCGACCACTGTGCGCCGCACACCATTTATCACAATCGGCCGGCGCCCGCGCTCGGCGACAGTCGACGGGTAATGGGACCAGCCCAGTCAACGCACTCTGGTCCATCGAGCCTACAACGCGGTCAAAACAGAACAGCGAACCCTCTGGCCAGCGTCGGCTCCGGTGCCGACGCCGGCCGGCCCAGCCGACCCCACACCATGCCCGTGACGCGCGACAGGCCGTCACCGACACCACTGTGCGCCCGACAAGCAGCATGCCACACCGTCAACACCATATCATGAGTCTGTCAAGCCGTCAGGCAGCTGTGCTCGGCCTCGCAGCGCTGCTGTGCTCGGCCTCGCAGCGCTGCTGTGCTCGGCCTCGCAGCGCTGCTGTGCTCGGCCTCGCAGCGCCAGCTGTGCTCGGCCTCGCAGCGCTGCTCTCTGAGCGGCGTTTGCGCCCAGATGTGGGGTGCAGCTTGAGCCACTGTGCGCCGCGGCCGGCTTCCCTGGGGAGCCCATTAGAGACGGCGTGGAGCTTACAGGCCGACCTGGCGCTCGTTTAGCCTGCAGACCCTTCGCTGCTTGGGCTGGCGCAGACGCAGCGTGCGCTCTACGCGCAGCACGCGGCCGCTGCAGCGCGACTTACACTTTTGAGAGACGACCATCTCACGGCTGTGGAACTTGTGAAGACGCTCTGCCGGACGGGAAGGGGTGGGGTGTGAGCGTACATGCGCACACGCCACACTGTAGACAGGTTGAGCGCGACAGGGGCGCACTGAACACGGCGTTTTTCATAAACGCAGTACCGACTACCAGGGGCTCCGCCACAGGGGGGGGGGGACGTGTTCCCCCAACATTTTCGGATTTTAACATTACGCCTATGGGCGTTGCATGGAAAGAATCAACTTCAGAATGCCTCCGCCCCCCCCCCCCCCACACACAAACACACTTTCGAAAGGTGGCGGCGCCCTTGCCGACTACCGATATCTATTACGTATTATTTTCATAAATAATGACATACCGGTATTTCTACAATTACCATATCTGGTGCCAAATTACAGTCTACCTTACATCTTGTTCAGGTATCGTGGATGAATAATTCAAATATGCTCAACGGCTCATCTGCATGAAATATGCAATATTTCAACGATCACAACAATCACACTTGCACAGTTCATTTGTTCGTTACGATCGTACGTTTGCGCGTTTCTACAATCCCGCGTTGGCACGTCTGCACCGGTGGGGGACTCTCAACTCACTCTGGTTGGTGGTGCCGATCATCTTCCAGCTAGCCACCCTCTTCAGATCCGTGACGCCGTTGTCGTCGATCTTCAACACCCGGAACGTCTGGATCGTGTCCCGACTGAACACCCATTCGTGCTTCTCAGACTTGCTGAGCGACCGGCCCGGCCGCTCGAAAATGTACTGGAACGGATACAGGTGTGGGGTGAAGGCAACTGCAACACTCAGCAAGACATGGATATGTGTTTGTTTTTCTCCCTAGAGTACCGTTGCACCATTTATGATATTCTTTTCGCTATGAGCTGAAGGATCTACAAATTATCAGTCGATGCACTTCAGTAGTGCCCGGTGTATGCAATTTGGCGCCGATTTTAGTTATTTAGGGAAAAATAATTTGCATTTATTTAGTGCATTGTATGTTTAATAATATTTACATAATAACACATTAATTCATTTTTACTTCCATGTCTTGGCGCTGCGTTTCTATGAAAATGATTATCGTATAATAATTGTCGAACATTTCAATACAAATATACCGCGAGAGCGGAGGGTTTACCTGGATGTACTGGGAGATGTTGGCACCGGCGTGGGACTTCCACACGAGTAGAACGCGCTGGAAGGGATGCACTGGATGATGGGCATGTCAGGTCGGAGAGCCATGCCCTGCTCCATCCCTGTCGGACAAGGGCAGGACAACGTGTTGACAACTGAGAATGTGGTTATATTGAGCATCAATGACATATCAGCACCTGCAGCACACCACTGTTATGGACAACGATTTGTTTTTAAAAGTACTTGATTTCCAAACACATATTTTGTCTTCTCAGAATTGTACGAAGGACTAGCGTGTTTACCTGATTTGTTTCGTACATCATGATTTCCCAACAAAGCAGCAACTCAGAGACACATGACAATTTTGAGTTGTTGACGTTGTGTTGTGTTGTGGTGAGGCCTGAGACTGGTAAACTTCGGAGCTCGTTAAAGGGACATTACCACCTTAACATTAGTTTTGAGTTGAGATAGCCATGTTGTTGGATTTGCTTTGAAATTAAGTAGAGGTAGCAGTTAAAACAACCACATAGGTCTATTCGAAAAGAAATTCGAGCTTGGTCTTGACAATTGTAACAAATAAACCCCACGTGTATTTGAAATAGGGGTTTAAAGCCGATGACGTCGTCTCTCTTTACCCAATGGTGATGATAGTCGACTTGTTTTAAGGTAAGAATTGAGATATTTGCGTGTTTCAAATGGTTTGGTAACTGGTTTGTTTTGTAATTCAAAGCGCCAGAATTGTCTCGAAATAATTGTGCCATACTTTGGCAGCGTAAAGGATTTCTGTATAGCTCTCTAGAGCTCAATATGACGTCATCAACCAAAATATTAAAACTTAACTTTTTATGAAATTGAGCACTGTTTGCGAGAAACAAGTGTCATAATCGTGTTCGGAGCAATTACTTCATATTTTGCACCACAAACGGCGTACATTTGACAACTTTTGGGAAGATGGCAGTGTCCCTTTTAACAAGTCAGATCAGTTTGAGAAATTGCCTGTAGGTGGCAGTGCTGACCTTTGTTGTTGGGGCATAGAGGACAGCACTGTCCGCTGACCAGCTGCGGCCGGGCGCAGGCCGGCTTCGGGCACGGCACGTGACTGCACTCGACTGTGCCGGCCGAACAGCGGCACAGCTCGCAGGCCAGCCGGCCGAACGGACCCATCACCGGGTGCCAGGTAGCGCCGTTCGGGTACAGCCTGCAACGCACAGACACTGGGCGTTAGGGCACCTCAGGTACACCGAGGCAGCTAAATAGGCTCGTAGACGGATCGTGAAGTCAGTGGAGGTGTCGTGGAGGTTCTGACAATGGATGAGACCGCGAGAGACAGACGGGTAGCTAGCTTCGGTGCCGGCAGAAGACCGTCTCATCAACGAGCAATGGTGAGACGTTTTAGCGACCACATCTGTTGGAGGTAGGTGTGTGCGATTATACCGGGCGAGGTGTGTCTCAAACCTCTCGAAATTTAACGTGATGTCTATAAGTGTTCCGTGCATAGAAACAACGTGAACGCTTCTCAGTTATCAGCTTTGTCAGGTAACAGTGCTTGTGAAAATGAAACGCAGCCCCAGAAGCTGATCAGTTTGGAGGAAATAACTTGACTAAATAAGACTTGTGCTGCAATCCATCTAAAGAGAGCAATGCTAAGCGGAACCTAACGAGCTCTGATATGGCAGATGCGCTGGCGATATACTGTAGTGCCTGCGGTGTTGTAGAAAACAAACGGTCCAGGGACTTCCCGGGTCTTTTTTCCAGCCGGCCGTCAGCCCAGACCGTCAAATGTCAACGACGGCAAGGTCGGCTGCACTTTCTCGTCTGCCGGCGGCGACGGCAGCCTTTCGCCGGCTATCCGACAACGAACTCCGCCGTCATGTGCTGCAGGGCGGGGCTGACTGGCCTCTGACATGCACGGAGCGCGAGAGGAGGGGACGGAGCAGGGTCGGGGTCGGGACCGACCCCGGGAGCCGGGGATCGGAGTCGGGGCCGGGATGGGGCCGGGGTCGGGGTCGGGGTTTGGGGTCGGGGTCGGGGTCGGGGTCGGGGTCGGGGTCGGGGTCGGGGTCGGGGTCGGGGTCGGGGTCGGGGTCGGGGTCGGGGTCGGGGTCGGGGTCGGGGTCGGGGTCGGGGTCGGGGTCGGGGTCGGGTCGGGGTCGGGGTCGGGTCGGGGTCGGGGTCGGGGTCGGGGTCGGGGTCGGGGTCGGGGTCGGGGTCGGGGTCGGGTCGGGGTCGGGGTCGGGGTCGGGTCGGGGTCGGGGTCCGGGGGGGGGGTCGTGGCTGTAGTCGGCAAGCGAGACAGCAAGAGTGGCAAGAGTCGCAGTGTTTCGTGGTACCGAATCGACAGCAACTTCACATTGTGACATGACCGCATCTGACAGACCGCATCTGTCATGACCGCATCAATCATGACCGCATCTGACATGACCGCATCAATCATGACCGCATCTGACATGACCGCATCTGACATGACCGCATCTGACATGACCGCATCTGACATGACCGCATCTGACATGACCGCATCTGACATGACCGCATCTGTCATGACCGCATCTGACATGACCGCATCTGACATGACCACACCTGTCATGACCGCATCTGACATGACCGCATCTGACATGACCGCAGTGGAGCTACACAGTGAGGCTGACACAGTCGCGATACAACGCTGGGGTCTGAGATGACAGACCTACTGATTAATTAAAAGTCGTTTGAATCATGGTGTTGCTTGCAATTTACAAGTACCTCATTGAAGTAAATTGTAAAACGTCTCGAAAAGAAAAAGAGAGACGCAACTGCGCCGTCGCAAGATTTGACTTCTCTTGGTTTGGAGTAAAACTAGCTCCGCAGCACTTCACGTACAAATACTAGGGCCGGACGTTATAAGAGGTCTGTTTTTTGACCCGTGACTAGTTGAACAGCTGTATAATTGTTATGACTCCTAACAAGTTAGTATTCGCTGCCTGGTGAATACACGTAGGACAAAAGAAAGAATACTTGTATGTCCCGGTAAACAAGGACATTTCTGGCTTCGTAATCAAGCCAATGAACAACTGCTAAGAGAAAGGCATTACAAGACAGGATGAGCGACGTCCAGGAGGGGATGGGCGGGGCTGGATGGGGTGGACTGGAGCTGTAGCTTCAGTGACCTGGTCACACCACAGACTCCTGACGGCCGGCCCTGGCAGCAGCAGACGTCAGCCGACAGCTCAAGCTCCGGGTTGGGTTCGCCGAAGCTCAGGCTGCAGTACATCCCTCAGTGAGGCCGACAGTGGTGGCGACAGTGGCAACTTTTCCCACCACCGACACCGAGCCGCCATCCATCCGCCGGCCGAGCCGCCGCCGAGAGCCGCCATCCAGCCGCCATCCAGCCGCCATCCAGCCGCCATCCAGCCGCCATCCCAGCCGCCATCCAGCCGACACCCAGCCGCCATCCAGCCGCCATCCAGCCGACACCCAGCCGCCATCCAGCCACCGAGCCGCCATCCAGCCGCCATCCAGCCGCCATCCAGCCGCCATCCAGCCGCCATCCAGCCGCCATCCAGCCACCGAGCCGCCACCGAACCGCCATCCAGCCGCCATCCAGCCGCCATCCAGCCGCCATCCAGCCGCCATCCAGCCGACACCCAGCCGGCCATCCAGCCACCGAGCCGCCACCCAGCCGACACCCAGCCGCCTCCTGCCGCCACCGAGCCGCCATCCAGCCGCGCATCCAGCCGCCATCCAGCCGCCATCCAGCCCCATCCAGCCGACACCCAGCCGCCATCCAGCCACCGAGCCGCCACCCAGCCGCCATCCAGCCGCCATCCAGCCGCCATCCAGCCGACATCCAGCCGACACCAGACCCGCCATCCAGCCACCGAGCCGCCACCAGCCGACATCCAGCCGACACCCAGCCGCCATCCAGCCGCCATCCAGCCGACACCCAGCCGCCATCCAGCCACCGAGCCGCCACCCAGCCGACACCAGCCGCCATCCAGCCACCGAGCCGCCACCCAGCCGCCATCCAGCCACCGAGCCGCCACCCAGCCGCCATCCAGCCGCCATCCAGCCGCATCCAGCCGCCATCCAGCCGCCGCCGAGCCGCCGCCGAGCCGCCGCCGAGCCGCCACCGAGCCGCCACCGAGCCGCCGCCGAGCCGCCACTGAGCCGCCACCGAGCCGCCGCCGAGCCGCCGCCGAGCCCGCCGCCGAGCCGCCGCCGGGCCGCAAATTCCCGAAGTATAGCGACCATTCACACCAATTAATTTGATTGGTCGAATTCACTTCGATGTGACGTCACAGTCTCCCTACATACTCTGTCACGTACGATATCGTGTGTACTGTGCATGGTGGGGTGTTTAAGTGTAGTGCGTGAAAAAATACATGTCTTTAAAAATTGCTATTAACTTCTATTGGCGCGCCTCGGCAGGTAATACAAAACCGAGGTTGAAATATATATACGCGTTTTCTGCTTTCTAAACACTGTTGTCACACGTGTCAACTGAACTGACTTGTTCCGTGCTCCGTTTCGTGGAATCTCTGGGCGGAAAATTACGTATGTACCGAATGAAAACCGAAAGTTCCCCATACCATGGTGCATTGCCGATCACGTACCTCCACTGAGACAACCTGCAACTCTGTATTTAAAAACCAACGGCCTTACCTTCTAATAATACGTATGCGATCGAAATAAATATGTATTATCGAAATATTCAGGGAATAATTGTCTAACACTTGCTATTTTGGTCGCCTGCCTGTTTTCAAGTATAAACAAAGCAGTATAAATAATAATACAGACGCCGAATATAGGTACCTACTGTTGCCTACCGATCTGGCAACATGTAACGGAGATCAAATACACTCTGCCTGACGACCGTGCCGTAACGAGAATAAACTATATGTTTCAAATGTGTGCGCACCGAGGCTAAGCGCATCACACACAGCGATCGCTTCGATTATTGTCGCAGCCCAGCATCCCATGCATGGAGGTGCAACCTCCCCCGGTGGTATAATGGACTCACACCAGCAGTTTGACGTCACCTCTAATTCCGAGTGCGAATGGTTATTAGACTTTGGGAATTTGCCGCTGGGCCAGCGTCGAGCCAGCGGCGGGCGGCCGCGCAGAGCGGCGGTGGCGGCGGCGGCAAAAAAAAAACACGGGCTAACGTCCGGCCGAGCCGTCGCGGCGTCATTCGTCATGATTGGGGTAGTAGGAATTTGCCGGCAGCGGCAGCCGATGGCGCGGCCAGCATCGATCCACGCTCTGTCTGGGTCGCCATCTTCACTGTGACCGGTCATCTGACACGCGGATAATATATATTTTCATTTTTGGAAATGTAATATCCTCCAACTTGGCATTTCAAAACTTGTTTGGTGTCTACAGGGTTTCTTGAAGGTTTGTTATTTTCTATCAATTAAATATACATTAATGGGTTTATGGTGTATCAATCACATTTATTTGGATTCGCTTATAGGTATGCGCCTTTTACGTGCGGAAACTGCCGAATCTGAACTTTTGGAATATCAAAGCGATCGGGAAGAAAATATAAGACTAAATTGTTAAAAGGCGGTTAATGAAGCTTGATTGCATGCTGATATTGCTCATATGATAACATATGACATATGAAATTAACACAGACAAAATTGCGGGGATGGAATCATTCTCTTTGTGCATGACATAATCAAATGAATCA